>JAQIWH010000507.1:0-47544 GCA_034695005.1 Cryptops parisi | reverse complement strand
AAAAAACAAAATTTAAAAGAAAAAATTATATAAGTACGATATGCTTCACATGATAAATCAAAATATGTGACGTCATTAAAAAAAAACAAAAAATCATATCCCGTCATTTTTCATAAATGTTAAAATTCCAACACGACACATTCTGTCTACAAGGTTCGACCACTTCTTTCGATTAATAAAAACAAAACAAAACCAGTTGAAAGAAGCTCGATAACCATTTTTATTACACGTTCCCATTATAATATATAAAAACTAAACGGCAAAAAAAAGTTATCGATGTAAAATTAAACTGACTCTCTACATTGCAGTGCAAAACGATCTCGGACACTTTTTGTCTCTAAGGCACCTTTTTGAGATCCTTTGCATTTAGCTGGAAATAAAAATTATTATTAAAATCTAAGCTAACTCTTTTTTATATAAAAAACAAAAACAAAATTGGCTCAAGATGCGTTAACACCGATTCATCCTTCGTTGAATGCAAAACAATGACGTCGTTGACACCGCCGCGATCACAGACAAACAATCGCTGTGATAAACGGTGATCGACGGCGACGTAAACTGTGATTACCAAATGTAAGATGATAAAGTAAGCAAGCGACATGATCAAACAGTTAACCAAAATCTGTCTCATAAAATGAATTAGCGTATTGATTTTGTTGATATCGTGACAAATCAAACTAACAACCATATAAAACAAGATCAACGTCTATATCCCTATAAAATTAATTTTCGTCGCCAATCAGTTCTGATAATTCAAATATTTAGTAATGAGAGTCAACACTTGACTGTACGTTGTTAGTTTGCACCAATTACCACTAGGGTGATCAACGTCCAATGTCGTTTACATGAATCACCACTAAGGTGACTTCAAAATACTTTTAAAAACGGGTTATTTCATAAACAAACGTGTACATTTCAAATTCAACTAGTGGACAGATTCACTCATGATCATTATGTTTGAAAATCGTTCTACTTTACCGTCTTACATAGGTTTGCAATATTTAAAAACAAGCAAAAACGATAAAATAATAATTCCTCAACCAGCAGGCAGAAAAATTTACTGTATACTTAATGCAAGCAATGAGAGGGGAAAAAAATGAAAAAATTTAATAAAATAAAAAACAATCGATTTTCATATAAAATGTTAAAAATATGTTTCTCCTATCTTTTACAGAACTCTTGACAGACTGGACACGAGTGAGACAAGTTATTTAACGATTCAAAGCGAATGCACGAAAAAAAATTTTTTCGTGTAATTTTTTGTTTCCACATTACATCGATCATTTGCTTAAAAAACAGAATAAAGTATTTATCGTCATCGAACACCATCACCTAATTTTCTGTAGTGAAAAACCAAAAAATAAAATAAAAGCTCAAACATATTTTGATCATCGTTTGAACGTAACAAAACAAAAATTAACCCGCAACGCATGGAAGTGAAATAAAACACGATCGAAGCTAACTAATCAAATTTCATAATTGAAAGACAAAATGTTGTCAAATTTTTATCTTACGTCCATGCAACTTGGAAGCACAATTACTTAATCCAGTGGGATGATGAAACGCGAACATAATGATGATACGAACGCCATATTTTCATTAAAAAACAAACAAAACAAAAATTTAGCGCAAAAACAAACAACGAGGCTGTAAAAAAGCACGTTATTTTCATTTTACGTTTACAAAATGAAAATTGGAACGGGAACAAAAACAAAAATTGAGAGGGGGGTTGAAAAGATCTATCGAGCGGTTGATGAAAAATCGATGACGAAAAACACAACCGTCCGGCAAAACAATTCCAAGTTTTGTTGTTGTTGTTGTTTGTTTTTGTTTTTGTCCAACATGCCTTCACAAAGATGAAGGGATAAAAGTATCACGTAGAAAAAAAAACCGTGGATGATCCAAAAGAAAACAAAAAACACAACGCAAAATACGACGAGAAAACGAAAACTCGAGGAATTGAAAATAATAATAAAAATGATTAAAGACACGAATGATGCATATCATCGCTGAAATTTAGTCTTCAGCATGATAAAGAAGAAGACGACGGTCAATATAAATAATCAACCTTGCTACAGTAAAAGATAAATGGTAATTACAAAAAACGGAGCCGGGTTTTTGTTTTCTTTCAAAAGGTATAACCCGCCAAAAAAGCTGAAATTGGTAAACGCCAACCACAACTTTTTCAAAATATTGAAATTGATATGAAGTTTTTGTTTGCTTAATTTTTGTTTTTCAGTAATTTTTTTTTCCATCCCATCTTCCGCACGACGAGCTGCGTAAATTTGTTTTCTTTAAAAGAAACATTGATTATTTTATTTTTATATCAGTTTGTTTTTTCCTGTTTCAACACGTTATCACTGGTAGCAAAAATATTATTATTATTATATTATTGGCTTTTACAGTGGTTATATAGAGTTTTATTATGATACAACACACTCGATCACCACCAATCGCGGCTTCCCGCAGCCGTTTGCCGCGTTTGTTCCTTTCGTATATACACTCACACGCACACTCCGTTCTCGTCTTGCCCTCGAGGCAATTTCTCCTCCGACGTTTGGGTTTATTATTTTTTTATGTTTTTTAAAATAAATTCCGCGTCGTTAACAACATCACTGTGGAGTTTTGGCAATGAAGTGGTTTTTTTGTTTGCTTTTCATTTGTTTCCCTGTTGTTGTAATTAATGAGGCTAGTTGGGTGAAGATTTGGTGTGTTCCATCCAAACCCCACGTACAAGGCGTTTAAGTGACCTCCGCTGACTGATATGTTGCCATTGTGCGTTCATGTACAAAAACAAAAAAAAAAAGAAAAAGGTGAAGTCGTCGTTCACAGTGGCGACCCGTTCCTTGGCACAATCGAGGACGAGCCCGTCGCGCCGTAGCATCCAGTTGCAAACTGGAATGTTGTCAGCCGGAGACACAGGCAGGTGGGGGTTGTTGTTGTTGTCGTCGTCATTATAGTTGTAGTAGTGGTAGTAACGTTCTTGCACTTCCTTGGTTCAAGGCACGTCTGGTATTGAGGGTGAAGCAGAGGCTACGTGGGCGGCGTCTGCCCAGCACCGGGGCCGATCGACTGCTGCGGATGCGGGTGATGAGGATTGTTAGAGTTTCGCAGCACCGTATAGACACTGTCCACTTTGCTAAGACTCTCGAAGAATGGAACGAGATCTAAGAGTTCTGTGTCAGACATGTCGTCGAACCACGAAGCAACAGGCACCTTGGAAATTAAACGGAAAACAAGGTGAGTACACCACAGGAATGCTTGTCACGTCAAAATAGAGCGATCCTACAATCTGAACAACTACAGAGCGATCCTAAAAGATCTAAACAAATTTTAACCACAGATGCAAACAATCCATATGAACATAGGTCTGGAAATGCTTTCCTTCTGAGACTATGTTTGGCATGTGCAATTTGACTAGAACTTTCAGTCAGGAACACTCTGTATAATCAGTTCCTATTTAGTAATAATAAAATGTTAATAATTATTAAATGCTTGCAATATCTACGATCCTACATTGTTAGCGCTTTTTTTGTGGATACAATGCTGAAAATTAAACACACAAAAAATAAGTATATTATAGTATGTTCGTTTAGGGCTTAATTGATTAGTGCTTGTGAGTTTTCAAGAACAGAGCTAAGCAAGAGATCAGAGGCTGATTTAGGGGTGCAGGCGGTTCCACCGCACTGGTAAACGACTTAAGGGCATATATTATATTATATAAACTATGTTTTTTGTATACGTCAAAAACTCTGTTATATGCGTAAAAGGTGCTAAAATCAGGCCTTGCACAAAGCACAGTATTACCGTATTGTCCCAAACATAGGACGTGACTTTTAGGGGTTTGAGTAAAAAAATGAATATAGAATGCACCCAATTATAAGCAGCATACATGTTACACCTAAGAAACAGCTTACTGAATAATGAAATTTATGCTGTGATTGGCACTAAAAGACACTAGGGGATACTGAAGACCCCAAATAACAAACTCATCTATTTTTTGTTATAATCTACAGATGATATATATAAATTTTATTGTATTTAGTTATTATGACTTATTATATAAAATGCCCACTAATACGAGATGCAGCTAGAAAACCCCCTTGTAAAATATCTTGCATAAGACGAGTCTCTTATATCCAGAAAACTATGGTACCCAAGTCCGCCCCTGCAAGAAATCGGTAGTAGGGTCACATTTATTGACCCAATGATTAATTTTGATATGTTTACAATATCCAACAGTTTTGGCCAATCAGCAAATCTCTACAATGAAGATGCAGTCCTTGATATTCACGACAATTGGCATTCGGCACAGCAAATTCCACCAAAATCCAAATTAAAATCGTGCCGTTTCAATTAAATGTTCACCATTTTTCTCAAATTTCATTAGGCTTAAAACTTTGATTTCAATAAAATAACAAAATTTGATAAAACAAGGGATAAGCTGAGAGATCACAGTATACAGTAGAACCGGGAAACTGGTTCAAAATATCAAAAACAGTAAATTCAAATGAAAAAATAATCATACTGCATTATCTGGATGGAAGATGTAGGAAGCTGGTGAGTTGTCCACAATGACAACTTTGTGAAGTTCGCGTCCTAGTCGCCCCAGATCCTTTGAAAACCAAAACAACAACAACGCACGATTTTAGACACGCAAAAGTTGAAAAACCTCTTTATTTCCCCCCCAAGATCTGATAAAAGCACAAGTTACCTTAACGTAATTTCCTCTGTGGAACACGCAAGATTCTCGAAAGAGCCTTGAACGAAAGACGCCCCACCTGTCCAACAGATCAGCCACGGGGTCAGCGTACTGCAAATGAGACAAATATTGATTTCTTTCGCGTGTGCACGTGGGTTTAAACTTCCCAGATACAGTTAATTCCTGTTCGGCCTAAGAAGCCATGAACCTCAATCAATACCAAAGTGGTTTGTGTTTCAAGTGAATTTCGAGAAAACATGCAAAAGGGTCGTTGTACCTTTGCCAGACTTGCGGTGAAAAGAACACATTCGTATAATTCACCCATCTTCCTAAGGAATTCGTCAACGAAAGGCCTCTTTAATACATATACCTGGAAGAAAAAATAATTGTTTAAATGTGATCTCAAAATTTTCAAAAATTAAGTCAAAAGCATCGTGACCCGAGACATGGCTTTGTTTACGTTGGACACTTTTTCACTAAAAAACGCTCATAAACGTCCAAAATATAGTCAATAATTAACGTAGGTTCTATGTAAATTGAAAAGATTTATCGATTATCTTTGGACGTTTACGAGCGTTTTTAGTGAAACAGCGTTCAGTGTGAACGTAGCCTATATATCTTATATTTATTTATTTACCAAGTAAAATAACGATTAACAGACAAAATGACAAGCAGCAGCAGCAGTGGATTTACAGGAAGGGGATTAGGGGTTTAACCCCCCCCCCCCTCAAGAATACTTTTAATTCATGAAAACAAAAGTTTTCGTGAAAAGAAAATGCAAACAAAATTCAAAAACGGCTCAATTTTTGCATATTTTGAGATTTAAACACTCAAACATTCGTTTAGAGTTTAATTTGCCAAGACAAAGATGTAATTTTTTAGACATATTCGTCATGAAATCTTCCCGCCCCCCAGAAGTAGGTTCTAAATCCACCACTGAGCAGCAGTATTGCTGTGATTCTCCATGTTTTTTTTTACCTGATGGATCGTGCCATCAATTTCAACAGGTACAATAAAGTCAGCATTATGGATGGGCTAAAAACAAAAAGAAAGAACGAAGAAATGAGTAAATAAAAATCATTCGATAAGTGAATCGATTGGAAAGCAAAGTTTCTGAGTCACAATTCTTGCCATGTACTATTGCAATAAAATCTAATCAACCTCTAGTTTGTTAACCACAAAAAGTTTATACCCTACGAGTACGTAACTTGTCACTTCAATGATTCGAGAAACAAGACACTGTGAAATCCATCGAAAGATCGACAATGCAATTACTGAGAAATCAGCGAAACTTTGCCCTCAAATCATCAGAGAAACAAATTACAGGCTCGGAATTTTCAATAGGACAAGTTAATCTACTGCAAACTACTGCACATTAACATTTCGTTACATATACAAAAAACATGGACGTAACGATACAAGGGCAAAATAAGATTAAGGAGCCTTATGAACACTTCAAAACACTTATAATGTTGGCATGTGACCATCAACACATGGTAATCATTCAACAATACCTTAAAAGAACTATGAACAAGCGTCTCATCCAAGTCTATGACCATGCATTTCTTATGCATGTCCTGATGCCGAACGGCCGACAAAAGGTACTTTCCCGGAAGCTGAAACGAAACAAATATCACCCCATTGTGTTAACAGACACGAACGCAACACATTGTGACGTAACATCTAAAATTATCAATTAAATAAACCAAACAAAAAACCACTGCGTATGATAAGTACTCTTTCAAATATCAAATTGTAATTGCAATTGCAATTTATCGACCACTACGAGCACATAGTCAAGCCTTAGCGTAATCTCTGTGAACAGCAAAAGTTATAATAATGCTATAAATGATTTAAAGTTCCATTCATTATAAATAATGAACGAAGTTTTGAATGGCAATTGATGGTATCAATAGTGGATTGAAATTACTGAAAACTTCCAGTTTGAAAATTTTTTATGCCATTTTTATTTTCGATGATTTTTCAAAATTTGAACGTGTTTCAGAAGGTGAAATCTTCTACAGACCACCTTTTCAACTAACTCATTCATTCACAAAACATTGCTGAAAGAAAGGTAGGTTTCACCTTCCGAAAAATCATCAAAAATGAAATAGCATAACAATTTTCAAACTGAAGTTTTCGGTAATTCCAATCCACTAATGCTATAAGTTTGGTTTACATGGTAAACGTTATCGACAACTTCACCGTATGATTGTAATGGCTTACAGTTCAAGTAATGCAACATTTGGTTATCTATTCATACACAGCGGTCGACATTCAATATTTAAAATAAATCGAAATTGGAACGCATTTCCACCTTTGGGGAATACTGTCCATTTTCCTCAGGATGAAGCGGGACATTATTCTGTTGAGCAGGTACTCCGAAACAGCACAAGAGGGAGCTAAAAAATCCTCGATTTCTCGGCTTTTTCGTGCAAGAGGAACCTATTAATATAACAAAAAATATTTTTTTATATTGAAAAAAACATTTGCAACAAATATAAACAACCTTGTGAAACAAAAGAAAAATGCCAATCTTTCAAAACATTTACAGATAAAGAAAATGATAATAAGAATAAAACAAGTTGACAACAAAACCATCATTGCATAACGAGGTAAAGTTTATTTATTATCTGTTGAGACAATACGCGAAATGGCCTTAACTAATCAAATATTGACCAAACTGACATTTCCGTGCCCGCATCTTAGCATTTAGCTCGTACTTGTAAAATAATAAGAAAAAAAAATGTGGTGTGTCAATGGCAAACATAATAAAATTGGCAACTCAAAAAAACCAAATATTCACATTAATGATTTTTCATTCGTATATTTATTGCCTTTTGTTTTCTTCAATAACGTGACAACAACTTTAAAGACAAACAAAATGAAAAAAACCGCAAAACTCGTTTTTCCAAGGTTCTCCAAACGCAACATTAAAAATCTGTATGTATATTTTTTGCTTATTTTATCGCCCATCAATTTACTTAAGCGGGAAATCTGCCAAATCGCTTATCTGGTGTACAAGCAACTCTCGGTTCACGAAGCACTTGCTATAACTAATGCCACAGTTCATACAAATAGCTTAATTTATCACTAATGAAAATTTTTTAAAGGAATTATTATTATTATTATTTTTATTTATTTTATTTTTTTTTACACTTTCGCAACGTTTCGCCTCCCTCCTAGAGACTTCGTCAAAGTAACGAAGAATGGTAGAAAAAGTAGGAAAGGTAAAAAAAAGACTGTCTATCATTCTTTTATTCATACCTGACAAAGCCTCCAGAAGTACGGTGAAACGTGGAGAAAAAAGTAAAAATAAAAGATCCACCTGGTGAGTAAATTGAAAATTGTTCATTGAAGAATTTTTACTGGTGATAAATTGTTTAACAGGGCAGAAAATTATGCTTTCGATACAAAAATACCGTGTTTATTTTTCATTCTTTTCCAATTTTATTTTAGCTAACGTACATTATAAGAAAATTGTTAAACCATGTTTAGTATAATGTTTTAATGCAAAACAGCTGTGCCATTTTTACCTAGCTTTTCAACTGTGTCATTTTTACC
The DNA here is from genome assembly GCA_034695005.1 of Cryptops parisi. Taxonomy (NCBI): domain Eukaryota; kingdom Metazoa; phylum Arthropoda; class Chilopoda; order Scolopendromorpha; family Cryptopidae; genus Cryptops; species Cryptops parisi. The sequence goes on along the minus strand of JAQIWH010000507.1, from coordinate 39,278 downwards.
GTTCACAACACACAAGCTCAAGAATGCCAGAGCTACACACAACAAAATCCGTTTGTAAACCAAAACTTGCCTGAATTTGGCTCCGAAATACACAACATCGGTGATGATTTTACGAGAAAAAGATTTGGCCAACGCACAATTCTCAACATTCTTAAATCGCAATAAATATACAAATCAATCGGTTATCTTATTTCCTCATCATAAACTATCCCAAGGAAGAAGAAGAAGAAAAAACACATGGTCCAAATATAGGGAGAAGTGGTGTAATGAGACATTCGAGTGGCAGATTCTCAAATTTCCTTTTTCATCCACCACCAAACACCATTTCCTTCTGGAAGAAAAACTTCCTTTAATACTCCCAAAAGCTCCTGGTGTGTGTTTTGTCATTTTGTACTAGGTTAATTTCATTTTCTCCACTTTTGGCACGAAAATGGTATCAAGACAAAAAAACAAAAAGAAACTAAATTAAATGAAAACGTACACAGAAAACTAAAATAAAATGCAAATCGTGGCCAGACACAACCCAGAACATCATCTCATTGCAAGGTAAATGGGTCAGCCAACATTCCACATGATAACCAGTTTCAATTGCATTACTGTAAGTAGTTTTTGTGTTTTTTTTTTATGGTGGCCGTTTCTTAAAGCTTCAATCGCTTCCTTAGAGCAACAAAACAGAGTATCAAAAAGGAATTAAAAAAAATTGCAATAGTGATTGAAATGTTGGGAAAACACGTGCTAACAACACATGTACACGATGTTTGTTCTTATTGACCATGGCTAAAGATTAGACGTGTTTACCATTCTAAAATCCAGATGACTGACTCGATCATTCTAGAATCTGGATGTGGATCACAAAGCATTATTGACACTAACAGAAAGGTTGCCGATTTAAAAGTGAGGGAGATATTCTGAGCAGACGTCGCATAAATCGAAATTCAAATAACGAAGCAAAACTTCACACACTTGTGCACTTACTGCAAAAAATCGAAGAATGATTTCAAATGTAAAGAGCATGTGAGCCTATTTCTACAATGTATTAAAATATTTAGCAAAATTGCATACAGATAGTCTGAGAAATTCTGCTCAAATCTCGCATATATTGGAATTCCAACAAAAAAAAAGGCAAAACTTCAGCGTTAAAGTCACTCATGCACCACCACTACGGCAAATCAAAAAATGACAGAAATTTCTCAAAAAAATAACCAAACAAAAAACAACCCATCAACGGGGCAAAAATTTCGCACAGCAAGAACCGGATATGAAAACATCTGAATCATCATTGATTTTGGATAATGCACTTCCGGATAACACCGTGCACCTTCTACTTTGTACGGTACTGTAGTTTGAAACCCTTTGCTTGAATTTTCATGTGGAACACCGCTGTATCTCACAATCTGTTCCTCCATTGGCGAGCCCCAACTTTTAATGTCAAACGGTTACTCCATTAATCACGAAGCAGACGATTACTTCATAAATTACGAGCACAGCGCACGGGAGAACGACATAACTTATTTCTAAAAAAAAAAATATAAAAAAAACAAAGCCCTAGCTAGATAAATGTGAGTTGAACGAGCAGACTTCCATAACTCAATTTCGCACAAGGAATATATTTTTAATGCAAACTTTCCATCACGACGTACGTCAAAATTCATGAATTTTAAAACTCATTAAATATGCACGAAACATCTTTGCTGAAGCACCTACGATCGTATCCGATTAACCAAACCCAATCTCGAGACATTACAGGAGGAAAACTTTTCTTGTGCGCCCAGTGGTCTCGTTCATTGCATTCATTGTACAAACATGAGAAAACCGTTCACCTTATAAATTTAACATTTCTTACTGAAAGGAAACTTCCAATAAGACTCAAGACAAAGAGATGCTAAACTTGAAACTCTTTCACTTGATGGTGCATGCCAAGGGACACAACTGTTTCCGAATCTTTTTTTCTGACAATCCATATAACATCTTATGGCCATGTTTATATATTGGTTATGTATGTTCACCGTTAGAATTCAATACCAAATTTTTAACCCAGTGTGTCACTTGATGCTGTACGCGACGAACACGACTGGTTGCGAATCTGATGTCCAACAATCCATACATGATACATCATCTCATCATACACTACTGAAGTTCACACACTTTTAATGAAATCCAAGGCAAATGAATACCAAACAAGGAATTGTCTCACCTGATGTAGCATGCACTAGACGACAGCCTGCAAAATTTGTGCCTTTTCAGACAATCCATATAACATTACCTGATATTGTATGAAATTTTATTGGCTAGGTACATTCAACAAAATTCAATACCGAACTTAATCTCTCACTTGATGTTGCAATGCAACGGGCACAACTGTTCGCGAATCAATTGGTTTCCCACAATCAGTACACCATCATTATCTTGTTTTTGCTTCTAGCTTCCCCCCTGTAGCTTACGACAAATTTCAAGGCAAAAAGATATCAAACCAAGTATCTCATCTGATATTGCATGCAACAGACAACTGTTGGGCAATATGCATGGTTTTCGGACAATCCATATTACAACACCTTTTGGAACCTGTGTAGCCTAGCCTAATGTTCACCAACAAAATAATTCGGGATGCCAAGCTTAAAACTCAAGTGTCTCACCTGATGATGAATGTATTGGACACAACTGCTTGTGAATCTGGGTAGTTTCCGCCAACCCGTACAACAACATCCCGCTCTTGAGTTCTACCACTACCATGACAAAATAACGAAACCGTTTTGTTTGTCTTTCCTTATGGAAACTTATTGTCGATGTATGTGCTGTTCACCGACTACTCCCGACAATGAAAACGACAATGTGGTACATGGCCCGAATGTTTTTCGGTTATTCGTTCTACTCTAAATGCATTCAAGGGTGAACCCAATGCCAAAAAATACAACAAGAAAAGGTATATCGTTGTCTTGTCTGAGATTATTTCTGGTACCAACGTGAGTTATGCCTGCAAATTTCAAAGAGGAACTCTAATAGACACATCTGGTACAGAAAGGGTGGAAGAAAAAAATACAACACAAAAATAAAAATAAAAAGAGACAAAATGGATGTTGGCACTTTTCCATTCAAAGATGACAGACGGACTCCTCCCTGGCTCAAGCTAAATTAAGCTTTTTCCACATAAGAATCTTTTGCACTACTTTTCCCCCCAAAAAGTTTCCTTTGTGACGACCACACCCAGGTTATCGACCAAAAGGTCCATTTGCTAAACTGGGTTCAAGAGTAGTCCTATCCTAATTTAACATGTTCCCTAAAAAAACATCTTTTGTTAATGGAAACTCTTGCATACTAAATAAGATGCAACGCTGATGTTGCCTTCTTGAAATTGCATCCATTGTTCCTTACCTCCAATGTAGAGGAAACAAGGGTTTAAGACTTAAATACATACATACACTAAGTCAGCAAGTCTTCAACTTGCACGGTTGATTTGATCAGTAGTTAAAGACAAGAATGGTGTTTAAATTTTGATTTTTTTTTTTTCAATGAATAAAAGTTATTTCACAAAGAATAATTGAAGCTAAACAAGAAATGTCTATGAACTTAACTTTTCATGTTTGATATCTACTTTACAGACTCCACAGTTTCAATGCACTACTTTGTACACAGTGAACACATGATTGGTCTGATTCATGTGAGTCATGCGATATTTACGCTGTTATAAAAATTCGCTATTATGCGATTCTGAGCAGCGCTTTTATTTTTTTTTTTTAGACAAGCTGGATTAGATGCTCCTACACTGCAGCTTTCCACGTGCATGGTGTAAATTCAAGCTGGAATAGTCTGCTGTAGATTTTCCATGTTTACTTGTGGGAACTTTGAGATGTATGATTAATGCAAGTTTTTCGCAGAACGTAACCTTCGAATAAATCGGAAGGTGGTGTTTTTTTATCACCTTTATGTTTATTTGAAACATTGCACAGGTGTAATAGTAGGTGTAACACCAGGGCTTCCTTTTGTAATTTGACACTAGAAGGCTTTTGGATTCACCTGTTTAGCTGATGTCAGAGTGGCAAAACATTTGTCCATTTGCTACTATAAGATTAGATAAATGAAATTTCACCCCAAAACATACTTTTATATCACCTGCAGGCACATTAACACTTGCACCAAGATTGGATTGAATCACAACACGATAAACACCAGGCACCTTCCAAACAGGAATTCAGTACTTTCAAAATTGTTGATATCGCACCTGCCTTTGCAGCACCATAAAACAAAATGCACATTAAAAAAATAACAAACAAACGAAAAAAGAATAATCGATTTTCTGTATTAATTAACGATACAACACTTGTAACAAATCGCATCCACACTTCCTCAATCCTAAAATTAGGTTTCGAAATAGTTATTTTTTCTTCTCTCCTTATGATTTTCCCATCCACGCAAAACAACACAATCTGAGGATTGATCGATTGCGCCAATGACATTCCGCACATTGTTCCTCGCGCGAGGAACTTCCCCGGTTATCATCTGGGGATAATTTAAAACATGTATAAATGGAAAGATCAATACCATCCAGGCAACAACTGCTGACCTTTCTTACAAAACAAACCTCCAGACTCGGTCACCTGACTCTCTCAGAAGAAGAAGGAAAAAAAAACAACAAAACAAAAACCGATATCATTCGGAGAGAGGTTTTTCCTAGTCAAGAATAGACCGTGAGACTATTTTAAGCCTCGGATGACCAGCAATAAAAAACTCCTAGAACCGAGATTTATTAATAGAAATCAAAGGTTGGGTTCAACACATTATAAATACATTGATGTCGGTTTTAAACTCTTAATCTTTGAAGTCGGTATCACACACAGTTAGTGTTTGTTAAGATTACCAACCTCAGTATTGTTGGTAGGCCTACCTGTAAATATTGTTGTTGATTGATATACAGCAAGCAACCTTGACTGTACTTACTTAGGCGATTCGATCGACGTTTTTGGTTATAACGATGTTTTTTTTTATATATTCTAAATGGCTGTTATATACCAAATAAAAAATCCGATCTTATACTATACTCCTTCTAACAATGTAAATGTGCTACAACTCTTTTATGCTATTTTAGCCCTTGTAGTTTTGTCACTTCTGTGAAGTTGCGATGTTCGATTTATGCGAAGTTTACACGAACTAAAATGCATACTCAGGTCAGTCTTCGAGAGAATTGAATGTTTGTCGTACAGAAGAAAATTTTCTTATTAAGGTAGCGTTAAGTTTACTTACATACAGTAGCTGCTGTAGTTTCCTCACTTCTTGGGAGGTTCAGTACTGTATGTACGTAATCCTGGCATAGCTTGAAAAACTGCCTGGGTTAGATATTTATTGTACTTTTGGCTCAAATGTTTATTTTATGCCACAAACCATTTCTTTACTTTGCTATTTAACAGCCATAGTTATGTCATTTCTTGAGAGTTTCAATAAAAGCAATATTTTTCGATTTATGCGAAATTTGTACAGAATGCTACTCTTTCATATCGTAACTCCCTGACCTCCTGGCTGCAACAAGGTTTTGCTATGTTGGTGTATTAATAAACACGAGTGATTTGTTAATCCAAAATCCAATAATCCGACACCTGCTGGTCCGATATACATCGGATTAGAGAGAGACTACTCTACTTCATTTGTGTTCAGTATACTGTACACGAGTATCTGCCAACTATGCCTAGTTTAATACATAAATAGTGTTAACTATTTAGTTTTCTTAACACTTTTTCCTTAATTTTGGTGTCACAGAGTCCAAAAGGTTACAACGTTACAGCTATTGCCATTACAACAGCTACAAAGTAACCCGCTGAAGCTGAAGTTACTGGTTTTAAGACTAAACAAGAATGTGCTAAATGAATCTTAAAATTTCGTATAACTTGGCGATTAATAATCTGGACAACATTCTGGTCGGAAAGACACAAAAAAATAAAGTTCCGACCTACATAATCCAAACAAAAACTGTACATTAACTAAAGAGACCAAAAATAATCATAGATGAACTGCAAACCCAACAGTTACACAATGAATTGAATAAGAAGTGATGCCACCATGAAAAACTCTTGCCACCTGGTTATTCTAGCTATGTATTGCTCAAACAATCGTGGGAGGCATTTATTTTATTACTTTCAAAATTTGGTCAAGGATAACCTTGAATATTAAGAGTTTGTTGGACTTGTTCCAAAGCACTAGCTTTGCCATCATCATCATCCTCGTCGTCAGTGCTGTTAATACCAGCCATCAGTTTTGATATACAACTCTATAAACTTTGAAACATGAAGAATTGGCATTTTTTCTTGTAGTAGTTATTTATTTTTTTTCAATAAAAAATTATGGAAACATGTTCTCAGTATGCATTACCTTCTTTCACATCGTCATCACCTTGCTTCCATTTGTAGAATAATTTCTTAGGACCTAAAAAGGAATAACAATTAAAAATGAGTATAGCTACTTAAAATTAAAAAAAATATATTAATTAAAAGAAATGAATTCTCAATGTAATGATTCGAAAGGTTTATACACTGAAAACACATCGGTATATACACCGAAACAACAGTATATGTACACCGAAATATACACTGTACAGTACTCGGATTATGACACCCCTAAATATGTTTACTATAGGGAGGTCCATAAGTCGAAATATCATTAAAAAATTTAATGGCTTTTTTTATGGCTGTTTTTTATTTTTTTTAAAGTTTATTTCAGATCTTGAAAACGTGTTCCCTGAAATTTTTTTGTGAAAACATTCACGATAGAGCAACACGTAAAAACTATTAAATTTCATTCCAAAATCAGCACTCCATTTTGAAGTTCGCGAAATTCAGAATTCAATGGGCCTCCACATTTGCAGGATTTGACAGCACTAGACATTATCTTTTCAATTACCTAAAAAAAAATCTGGTATTTCGTATGAAGTACTGTACGTTTCGAGACGAAATTCTATATCTGCGAGAAGAAATTCAAGCTCTGGAGCCAGATATGCTGAGAGTTGTAATGGAAAGTTCCATAGATATGTTTGTGAAGGAGAGTACGAGGGTTATTTACGTGACATCATTTTCATACATAGTTTACACAAAAAAAAAAAATTCCATTTTCTATACTTCGTTATATGAATGAATAAAATAAAAATAATTGACAATTAACTGACAAAAGTTATTTAATTGTTAAATGGTATTACAACTTATGGACCATCCAATATAGATGGCAGCTATTTCATTCATCAATGACTATCAAAGAAAAACAGTATTGCCAAAGCTGAAGAAAGAAGTCAATCTTCCGAAACTTGTCCGAAAATGTGTTTATAATAAAAATGGCTTTTTTTAAAAACAAACAAAACAACAAATAGCTTTTTTAGTAAAAAATACTCAGTATTGCCAAAATTAATCAATAAAAGACAAAACTTCAAACCATCAAAGATACAAGACAGGTTTTCAATGTACACATTTTGATACACACGAGTTTGAAAATTTCATCAGAAATTCAGAAATTCTGTTTGTCAATCAAAAAACATGGAATACTGGAAGTACTTGACTTAAGCTAGGGTGAATTTCTGCAAAAACTTCGCTTAAAATAATTATCGCATATAATGAAATTCTCATGAAGTGGCAAAAACTGGAGACAATTCTTGTCACTCATATCACCACAGAAATATAAGAAATAGAGAAATGTTCTTGCATATAACGATGTGTTACAACAAGCAATGCATAAAATCCAAGCATTCTATAAAATGTCAAGTCTGGTTATGGAAAGACAATGTATGAAATTAGCAATAAAATAGTTTTAGATTACGTTTCAATTTAAGCCTATTTTATATCTGTATATAAAATTTGTCGAATGTCTGAAGCTTTCTCAACTATGTGACATCCCAGTTGTGAAGGACACTCTCCACTTTGTTTTTACCAGGGGTCCACCCTATCTACTCGACCACACTTTTTCTTGAAACCTCATGTATTAACGGGGCGAGGGGTACTAGTTTAGAGAAAATGTTAACTATACCTAAACTAACCTAAAAAGTCCTGTAAAATATGTTATTTCATACTTGGCCAAAAGAAGCTAGACGTTGTATAGAATGCCTAAATTCTATACACTAACGGTAACATACAGTATAATTTATATTTATAGAGCTAAAATGGAAGGACAGTTCGAATTTACTTTGAAAAGTGAATTTCATTTTTGTTTTGTCACTTTTAATTTTCGTTTTCACATCAATTGTGAAATTTGAACCAAATTCGTGACAACCAAATGCACTCGTTTCTCTTTCGTGCCCGTTAAAACCATGACAGGTGAACGGTGAACCAGATTAATTTTTCAATTAAAGTGCTATAAAAATTTTGCTGTTCCTATTATAACCTCTTGTTGCCATTATTAACCGATTTTCCAATTGGATACAACATTTTCGTTCAACTGTAAAATACATAAAAACGTTAAGTTATGACTACATTAGCGTGACATAGCTACATGATGATTAAGAGCTCATGTCGCAAAAACGCTCTTTCATTATTAATTTGAAAAGTTCAAACTAGGGGGGGTTCGATGAGTAGATCGGAAGCAACAATTCGTTTCAACAAGGTCTCAATCGATCAAAGATACGGGGTCAATTTGTAGAATTAAAATCTATATTGGGTCGGTCGCAATTCGTAGGCACGATTAATGAAACTAAACTCCAAACGAGCAGTGAACCTTGCATTTTAGTGTGCGCCCAATACACTTGCATCGGCCAGTTGATCATAATAACAACACAACTGCTGCCGCATATTCATCAACGCCCATCGATAAAAGGCAAAATCATTGTATGTAAACACAGCTTGAAAATAGCAATTACGTCAACGGCAAAGAATGGCAACAACAGATCAATACCAAAAGGTTTGCAATTCGAATCCACCGATTGTTGAAACGTAAACACGAACCATATTGTACGAGAATGAATGATACTTGAGACGCTTGGGAGAGAATTTTCTTTGCTTAAGACACTAATTTCTCGAGAAAAATACACTTTGAGTAGCTTGAAGCATTAAGCAAATTGGTTCCTTTAAAACACGAAGGGTGCATATTATACAAAGTGGTGCCGTGACAAAGGTTTCGTTGAAATTAGTTGCTTTCCTAGCTTTGTAACTTATTACGAATTATGATGCACTCAATCACTGCTAGCTTATATATGTAACCTTTAGCAAGTGATACACGGTTAATTTGTCCCAAACAAAACAAAATTACTACATCACAAACGCTTTCATAACTAGCAATACTAGTCATGTTGAGAGTCCAATCGACCAAGAAATGTTCTGTACAGGATTCAAGAAAATACAAACAAGCTGAGTAGCTTGAATGAAACGTTCATACGATTGCAAATTGATTACTAAAGTTTTCCGTGTTTAAAACATGGTGTGCATTCAACAAAGTGGTATTCTGTGACCAGAATCGCATTGAAATAATATGCTTGCCTCACTTGGCATCATATAAGGCCTACTAGTTTAAGATGTACAGCATGTCGTTTCCTCCTGCATCATAAAACCTTGTTGCATCTTAAGTCATCATTTCTGTATTTCAAATTTCAATAAAGTCTGAGGCATAGCTGTAAGGTCATAGCTGTCAAATGACATAGCTGTAAGGCCAGTCGGTGTCCTCGTTAAACTCAAAGTACCTACCTATCTGTACATCATGTAAGATACACAGGTACATAACGTTTAACAGGTGATTTATCTCCATCAAGACAGGACCACTCACAAACATAACTACCATTAGTAGTCAAGTCCTGAATAAAATCGACCAAGTGATTCAGGACTCGCAAACAAGTGAAGTAACTTGAAACAAGTCAGATGATGGCAACTTTTGTTATAATGGTTTTCCCTGTTTACTATACGATATGAAGGTGTGCTTTCAACAAGGTGTTGCACTAATCAAGATTTCATTCAAAATTAGGCTTAGAAAGATTACGGTGAACTATAAACTTTATCAATTTAGACACAAAAGGTTTGATACCAGATCTACTATAATATAGGATTCTGTTCGCAAAGTACCACCGTGACCAAAATTCGGATTCTAACCATTCACACATTTAAGTAAAATGTTAACAACATTATCGATTTAGACAGGAAATGTTTGATATCTAGCAGATGTCATCGGATTCCGTTCCCAAAGTGGTGCCATGACTAGAATTTTGATTCTACATTTTCACACGTGTTACAAAGCTAAAGTGAAATCTAAACTCCGATCAATAAATTTTGGCAAGAAACATTTCATGTCAAAACAAGTTTCCCTATAGATATCATAATTCCAACCTAATTAAAAAGAAAATGTTAACGTTGAAATAACGAAAATAAAGATTTTCTTTTGTGGCAAAATTTCCATTTTTTTAAAAAACAAATCGACCATCAGAGTGATCAACAGAAGGTCAAACAAGAAAGTGTGGTTACACCCTAATATCAAATTTGCTTTATCTATCTACAGTATTACATATGATGATGAATATCATATCATCGCTACTTAATAGTATCAAACTCCAACAGATGAAACTAAGTAGAGTCATCATCATCAACCTCCAAAAACATTTCATCCACGTCAAAGCGTTATCATAAATCACAAAAGTGTGTCCTTATTCTGCGAAAACTCTTGAGTGAAACCAGCCTGATGATGAGATTTTATCTCAACCATGTGCTGTTGAAGAAACTAGCCAAACGATACCATAATATTACAAGATGGCAAAATATTAATGAAAAAAACAAACAAACAAAACAAGGTTAAACAAAGCACATTACTGTTGCAATTTGGTTTACACTTTTTTTCTCAGGTTCAATGGCTGCCCACACATGAAGTAAGTGGGAAATCATTACAAGGCCGAAACGGGCTACTTTCCCCTCTATTTTTGCTTGTTTAATTACGAAACCTCTTTGAGGCACGAAACCTTTTTGAGGCACCAAACCTTTCCATCAACGTCATGCATATGCACAATCGCATTTATCAACCGAGATGTTTCAAAAACGAAAATGCACCCTACTATCCTTGATACTTGACACATCATCAAACACGGATCACAAACAGCGATAATTCGGAATTGTATTGATATTTTTTTTTTCAGAACCCTCCAAATTTCTGACACACGTAAGATTCAGCTTCTTGTTTCTAGCAAGCAACAAGCACTAAAGTATGTCAAATTAGAAATGCGTTCTGTGATGAACATCCAGTTTGTTCGTGGGTTCGTTTTGGTGCCACCCGCCTGTGAATCATGTTCGTGTATTTAAAGATCCGAAAAAGAATTGCCAGTGTTAAAACTAAACTTGGACTCCTTAAAAGTTCAAAGCTCCGGAAGCTTCGAGACCACAAACTCCAGTACATCCGCAAATAAAGAAAAAACAAAGCATCTTACGCCAATTAACTCCCGTTGCCAATTTATAGAATCAGTCGGTTCCATCTGTTACTTGTGGTGGCTTAAAATTTCAGGGACATGAGAATGTATGTATTTCGTAGTTTATTAAATTCAATATGAATAACTTCTGGAATTTCTTACCTGAAAAAACGGTTCTCCTGATCAATTTGTAAAATGTGGCTTATCATTATATTGCCCGAATTCCTTACTTTAAATTGTAATAATGACCAGTTTAAGTGATATCAGGTGCTAAATACAGCTGAACGTTAAATCAACAATTACAATACAATAGAATCCGGTTACAATTAAATTACAATACAATTATAATCACGGATAATGTTATCAATCAACTATTGTTAACATATCAGTCGACCCCAACACAATTTAATGTTTTATTTCCATCGTTTAATGTTATCAGCAGGCTATTGTTATCAAAAAGCACTGGTCCCAAAGTGATCACCATAACCGGATTCCACTGTACCGGTACCTAATAGCACATAAATTGGCGTTAACATACAGTAAAGAGATTGACCAGTGTTTGTCCAAATGACAAAAGATAAATTCGAATACAAATATATAGTCACAAAACCATGTGCAACAGAATTGTTTAAAACGTTGTTTGCTGATTCGGTTGATGTATGGAGTTTTCTATCCATATTAACTTTATCTCACTTTGCATATTAATCAATCATGGTACTGACTGATTGTACTGTGAACATCCGAATGTCGAGCACCATTTGTCAAACCACACAATTTCCAGATATTAATAAATGTTGAACTGGCACTAATAAATACTGATAATTAAATCACAATTTAAAACTGAACGTGTGTCAACATAATGACAGCTACATTCGCAAATGCAACTGTCTCATTGTGCAATGTTTATCGATACAACATTCAACGTACAGTGAATTCGAATACTGTACAAACAGTTATGGAAACAGTTCAACAATTCTGTTTCTTAAAAAAAACACAAAAAAAAAAACGTTTATTTATAAATCCAAATCAACATTTTAATCTCAACTTTGCATACTAATCAATATAAACATTAACTAATCCTACTGTAAACATGCGAATGGTAATCCTGAAAGCACCATTTTGACAAATGGACTTCGCACACTTTCTGGACACTAATAATGATAAATAGTAGTAAATATTTTTAAAATTGACGCATTCATGATATAAAGATGAAAAATAAATTGATGATGAAATGAAAAGTCGAAAAACTAATTTTCACAAAGCTTCCACATTTTGCAACTGCACCCACATGTCCCTCAACTTTACAAGAAACGACAATAGTTACCACCACTAAAAGACCTCGAAAACCACACAAACAGAAAGTGTACGTGATGTTATGTTAAGAGAAATGTACACGAAACTACAACCACCCCCTTCGTCTAACTTTTTCTCCAGAGAAATTGTAAACCAGTTTACCGCAAATTGCTCAGAAAGTGGATTAGCTCCGGAAGATATGGAAATTAAGGTTATTTTTAGGCCTAAGAATCCAATAATCTGTCACCTGCCTGGAAAAATTTGCGATGTCGACATTAATCAAGTGCCTTTGCGGGCCAATGCTCCAAGCGAGCTTTTCAAAAATTTGTATTGATTTTGCAGAATGAAAACGTTTTCTTGGGAAACAGAAAACAAAAAAAGAAACACAAATGTTTCCCAACCAATGAAATTTTAAAATCTAATCATGAATCAAAGTGAAATGCCTACCCCCTTAAGAAACACAAACCAAGAATTTCTTTCGCATCCATTTCCGTTAATTTGAACAAAAAATCAAAACACAATGAAACAAAAATCCTTGGTTGAACACGCAAGTGACTTTAAAATTAAAAAAAAAAAAAAAAAAAAAAAGAGTTCTTGCCAAATCGTAGAATAAGTTTTGGAACAAACGAATTGAAACAAAATTCAAAGCATGTGGAAAAGAAAACGTCAAGATTTCAAAAGTTCACCAAAGTTGAGAAATCAGCAGAAAAAAAAACAAAACAAAACAAAAAACATTCCTAGCAAAACAAAAATAAACACCGAACTGAAAGAGTTAATCGCAAAATAAAAGTGTGTTTAGGAAACTCGAACGTGAACCAAATTCCGTCCCAGGAGTTTTGGGAAGTATCCTACATCCCACGAAAAGTTTGTTTTTTTTTCCAAAATTAAAAATAAATTAAATGTCAACTGCGTGTGTCACTCTGATTACAACACCACGATATACAGTACAGGTAGTTCTCAATTTAAACAAACGTTTTGAGTATTGTATCATAATAAATTTCTCAATATACCTACCCATACATAGAAAAGAAGAAGAAACATGTCCTGAAGTACATTTTTTATCTAATAGCAACCTCAGCGCATGTCTTGTTTGAAATTTCATTCATTTATTGAAAACAAACGAATATTTGTGTTGTATGAAGTATTCGACAAACACAAAAAATGATAAAAATGATTTGATTAATGAAAAATTGTGAAAGACTTGTACTTTCGAACCACCAAAATCAAATATCAATATCAATATCAAATAAAATTATTTACTGATGTAAATAATATTAATTTCACATTGCCCTTTCAACTTCGCGTAATTTTGTAATGCAATTCCTACGAAATCATGTTTATCGCACAAAAAACAAACAAAAAAACTGAATAAAAAAATATTGAGAAAGAAGCTTTCTTAGAACCTACCAAGGTGAAAGTCAAACCACAGATTGATTTTTGGTTTTCCAAAAAAAAAAAAAAATAAAAATAAAATAAAATAAATAAATAAATAAAAAAATAAAAAACAATAAAAAAATGAAACTACTCGACCAATTACAAGTTTCGATTTCTTGAAACTAATATAATCACGCTATATTTTTGTTCCCTCTAACATAATCCAATCAAATTGGATAAATTCAACCAACTTGAACTTCAAGTCGATTTATGATACACGACGATATATCATACATCAACAGATGGTTGCAAACTTATTCTAGAACATGTATCCAACAGCTGTAACAGAATTTATGTTGAATAAATGAAATGTACAATAGATGTAGATGCTCTTGGCCATGAACCAAAGCAATGAAATATATACAGTAAATGAATTTGCGTGTAATACAAACTTTTCTTACAGCTACGTCGATGGTGAAATCCTCGATTTACGTTTTAACATGCGATTTCGTTAATAAAACAAATCCTCACAGATTGACAAGTGACAATATTCTTGCACCTGTTGCTTTCCTGCCAAAATGTATACACCACGTGTGGCACAAAATGCTTGTCCTCACACTTGAATTATCTGCTCAAGTTTTCATTTCATAGAGAAATTCAAAATATGGGAAGTTTTTTGCAGAACCTGAATCGCGTGCATAAGCATTAAATGTGTGTAATTCCAAAATAAATAATCACTTTTTCTACATTTCATAGGATTTCGATATATGCGATTTTTGATTTATACAAAAAACTTCACAGAACCCTCGCATAAACAACACTTTAACTGCATTTCAAAAATGCCATGCCAAACTTGTTTATTTTCTTGCAATTCCATCTTTTTCTGTCGTGTTTTTCCGCATGAATTCGCTCCATAACAACAAGCCGCCTATAATTACCTTAATAACACATTGTTCTTCAAACATGCTGCGTACTACAATCATCATAAATAAATAAATAAATAAAAACAAAACCTGCATCCTATATTTGCAACTACGCAATTATTAGCTTCTATATTTTTATATCTGTTGAAACACTATATACCATAGGATCCTATGCAAGAGTTAGTGTGTTTCAATATAAACCAGACTGTCTATATCGAAACACACCATTTCTTGTTCAACATATAATAAAAACAAAACACTGCAAATCAATGTGGAAAACGCAGGTCCTAGTCTACTTCTACAGCGTGATCAAAAAATCATCATACATAGAGAAAATCCCAAATTTTTATCTTCTATGTAGTGTGTATAAATAAAAGAGTAAATCCCTGTTTTTAAGGTGAAAATGTTGGACATAGATGAAATTTCATTCCTTGATGAGTGTGACGTTTATTAACATATGCCATAAAGAATGGTTGCAGCAACACACAATTTTATATAAATTTAGAATAGCCTAAATCTCTCGTTTCATCGCAACATCTGAGTAGGCGTTGTTCAGACCAAAATAATACCCAGAACAAAAATTTACGCTGCGTTTCAATGAACCTGCATAATTTCAACCTCCATTTGCAAACCTTAAACAAAAACAACAACAACAACAAAACTTGTTATCGTTCCATGTTACATAAAAACATGTTTCCAAAACGATCTTACCTTCGTAAAAGAACTGTTCATGAAGGTGGGCAACATGAGCTACCTCATAATCCATACTTGAAAACATAACGCTTAACTTGCATAGGATCCTATGTATATAGTGTACATCCAAGACCTATGTTATCAAAGGGTTAAGCGCAACACAATACATGTTGATTGGATAGGTTCGTGTATGTCAACACATTGAGGAAAGGAAGCCAAACTGTTGTATAACGTTCTACAACGCAATTAATACTACGCGATTACCTTCACGATCGAGCTGTCCAATCAAGTGTTTGTTTGTGTATACATTTCCTAGTCTAACCTTGAAAAACATTTGATATAGTATTTTTGGCAATATGGCACACAAAATGTTGGCCTTGACATCACTACTAAAAAAAATAGTTAAACAAAACAAAAAATTGGCAGACATGACATGATAGTGCAATGAATTATAATAATTTAATTTTTCATTTAGCAGACTGTGGGTTTATATTTCTATTATCTCTATTATATTACCGTTGCATACAAGAAAAACCCATGTACCCAATTTTTACTTTTAAGGTTTTAAATTTTTTGTAAATTATTTCTACTCGATGCGATATTTTAAACCATTTGGCTGACAAATCACGACCGAAAAAAAAAAAACCAGCATTACAAATTCAGATGTGACATCACTGGAACATTCGGCTGATGACTTCATTTTTTGAAGTCATCATAACAATCATCAATTTAAAAAGACCACACAACTAGTCAAAACAATGGATCACATTTAGCTTTAAAAATGCAACAAACAAAAAACATCATCGTCCTAAACTTGATTTGAACCCCCCCCCCCCCGATGCTGTTGCATCAATTAATATCAGAAATCACTTTTAACATTTGATTATGTAATCATCCATGGAATGTGACTATTATTAAATAAACATAACTTGTCAACACAATTCAGCATATTTATCCCAAATTACAAAAAATAAAAATTCTCATCAATGTTGACCATAAGGGACACCTAATTTGAACCCAACACTAATGTCATTACATCGATTATTATTCGAAATCACCTAAAGCCAATTACAGGATGTGGTATGTAACAATTGAAAAACAAACTTGTCAACAAAAATTGTCATATGTACTATCAAAAACTCGTATTGCATACATACAAAAACAAACAATAAAATTAATAATAATAATAATAATAATAATAATAATAATAATAATAATAATAATAATAATAATAATAACAACATCCAATGTCAACCACATAGCACAAACCAGATTTTAACCCAACACTCACTCCTGATGCCATTACATCAATTTAATATTCAAATCAATTATTCGATGGACCCTTGAGTCGGAACAATTAAATGGACAAGTACATTAAAATGCTTTTTTTACTCTTTATACAGCCTAGTGTCATGTACAGATATACTCAGGGCCGTGCAAGGCTGGTAATAGGCCCATGCCAGATGGGAAATATTGGCCCCCATTCCAAACTGCTCATTTAAGTATTTGTAATCAGTGCTAAATATACAGTATGTGATTTCATGACATGTACTGTACATGATGTATTTATTGTGTTCATAAAAATAGTAAGATTAGATGATAAGCGATATTATTCAAATGTATGCATATACAGGGTGTTTCAGACCACCCCTGCCAGTGGGTTTCTCAAAAACCCTAAATGTGGATTGATGTGTGATTAAAAATTTAATCACTAATGTTGCCCCAAAGAAGGTATGGCATTACCATCAAATGGGACAAACCGAAAGTTAAACTAGGGTCAACTTTGAAATTTCAAATGGAAACATGCGTCAAATGGGATATTGTGGGAAAGATCTTTTAGAAAGAAACAACTTTCACTTGAGACATTTGTGATATCTTCTGCCATTAAGGAGATATTTGACATAAAAACAAAAGAAATTCTCCACAACAGGGTTTTCACAATGTTTTGCAATCAGACTTGATTGAAAGTGTTTCAAATGTCTATCACTTTGATTTAACCACGTTCACTTCCATCATCTTACGTGTATTAGTGTCAAATCAGGGAAGTCAGGTGTTATACACAAGAGTCTGCCTTCCTATCTCATCATCAACTTCCATCAAGAACATGGAAGAAATGACGTTCTGAACTGTGTTAATTTCTGCAACTGTTTGCTCACAAACAACCGTTTGGTTCAATCCACCATTCTCTGAACAGATGAGCGTTGTGCCATTTTTTTTTTTTCAAAAATATCTTAGGTTAGGTGCAATTTCACCTTCCTGAAGCATAATTTTGAGCAAAACAACAATATGTGCAAAGCTATTTGTACAAGAAGTGTGACCTAGCCTAGAGACGAAAGGGAAGTTCACATCTTTAAACGTGTTTCTCTCGAAAAACGTTACTTAACACTCTTTTATACTAGGCCCTTCATTCATTATACTGTACCGGTATATGCGATTTTTTTTTACATCAGACTAATGCGGTTTTGATTTATGTGAACAACTTATGCAGTTTTTAAATAATGTGAAGGCCTTGTGCGATTCTCGTTTTATGCGTTTTTTGATACATTGGACCACACATTATATTCTTATAAACGACTGTAGATGTCAGTATACGTTCAATTCCCGGCTCACTCGTCACAAGTGAAGCTAATATAAAGAGAGTAAAAATACATAGATCGTCAACAGAAATTATCGAATTCTAAAAACTCCAATTTTGAAAAAAAAAATGGTTAACATGTAGCAAGTTACACCCAACATCAACACAGCACTCCCAATGTCATTAAATCAATTAGTATTCAAAATCGCTGAACGTCGATTAATCGACGTGACCCATGGTTCGTAACAATTATTTTCAAAATAAACAAATAAACAAAATCAGTCAACAACACAATTGATCAAATTTACCCTTCAAAACTCAAATTACAAAAACAAAACATCATCATCATCATCCCATGTTGACCACCTGGCACGTAAACCCAATTTGAACCCAACACTCCTGATGCCATTACGCCAATTAATATTCGAAAAATCACTTAACACCGATTATGCTATGGGTGTAATTTTACAATACAAACACTGTGTTTACTACTCAGTGCTAGGATTTCAGTAAACTGACGTTCCATCGAAAAGCTTTCTCAACAACAACCACGTTTATTGAAATTTCCGAGCTCTTACGAGCAGAAGCAAGCAAATGTTACGAGCAAACTGTTTACTCCAACCGAGCCCAGAATAGACTAGACTGGAGAAATTCTTGTTCAATAAAGGTGATGTGATCATATTGCGTCAAATGACATCCATTTCCATACATACACGCTATTGTATAATTCGGGTTTTATGGATTTTTCTCGTACTATATCGTGTTACGTTTATCTTGGGTCGGTTTCTATGCATGCTTGGCGGGGATGAATTTTCATTTTCGTAATGGGATACATCTCCGAGTTGCAATGCTGTGTGGTACGCTTTTTCGAGGTTGTAAAGATGTCAAATTATAAAAGCTGTGTAAAGTCAAACCTCTGACAGCAAAGACCCATGAGTCAGAACAAAAGTCGTAAATAAATCAAAACCGTTCCTCTTTTGCTGCGAACCACGTTAAAAATAACTGTTCCAAGAATGTATTTTTTTAGGCCCAGTGAATTTATGCATCTGCATGCAAAACCTCTATTTGCATTCAAAGAAATGACCGAGCCTCTTATAACGAGATTTCACACAACGAGTGAAATTTCTCTTCTTACGAACAGCAAAACACTGACAACAAGCACCTTTCAGTGACGCAATTAAGCATCCGGTCCGCTGTCTTATGACAACTTGTAGTGATTGTATCTTTGTGCACAATTATTTCTTAAGAACGGTAGGGTTTCTATTTTTTTTAATTAAATGAACTAAACTAATAATAGACCATTCCCCCCAAAATGAGTGACACAAAGAAGAAATGCCTTCACTGTTGAAATCAAAAGAGAAATTATAAAAAAATAAAAATCAGCAGAAGTGAAAGTGAGTGAACTTTGTAAATCCTTCCTGTGTTCATTATGTGAACTTGCAAATTCATTTCATTATATAAAGTGGAGGACTTGAAAATTTTGCACAAATTGTCACTTTCAACGGTAGAAAACGCTGTTCATACAACGAGTTTTTTTCCCATAACGAAAGGTTGTGCCTCTACCAATTGAACTCGTCGTACAAGCTTTCAACTATGCAGTAATATTTATTCTATACGATTTTATGCATTTCAATAATTCAATGTCAAAGTTGTTTTTTTTCCCCTCAGTATTTGTAAACACGCTGATTTTGAACACGTGTTGAACACAAATCCTAGTAACGATTGAATATCTAATCTCTTTGTCGTGTTGCAACTCATCTATTTAAAAGCAAATTAATCGCCTCATGGAGATTATAGGATTCTAAGCATCTTAATGTTTTACGATATAAAATCACCTTCGTAGGTAGTCAACAAAGTACCACACACAGTAGATATCAATACTCGATACTGTTGACTACCTACACAGATGACTTGGTATAGTAAAACATCCAAGACTTTTAAAATCTCATAAACACAATTATTAATATAGCATACAGTACTTTTAAATTCAATATATATTTGTACCCACCATTCAAAGTGAATAACTTTTTAAAATCTCTGCCTATGAAAATCATAATGCTGTCTGAAGTCAAGCAAAACGCTAACTAAATAAATGAACACCATGTACCTGATTCTACAGGGGTTTCTCTAAAGTCACTACCTATTAAGGCAAACTTCAAATAAACGTTTTAACAACAAGATTGTACACAAACACTATTTGTACACATGATGAAAAATAATCAAAAGAATCACAACTTACATAATTTAATGATTATTACATTCCATAAGTAGTCTCTACAAACCTCAAACCAGTCAGTAGTAGTAGTATGAAACACATTTATGAGCATTTCCAAATTTATTTTTGTAAAACAAAAAGGGAGAAGTTACAAAAAGCTACAGCACAATACCCCTATATTTTTGTACAAATTTAAGTCAAAACATTCATTTTAAATTCATGTTACTTCACCAAATAGATAGTGATATTTGAGGGCGCCCTGTATAAAAACAAACAATGATGAGCATGTGAGCAATCAAAATCTCATTTCAACACCCTGTACATAAACAAAACATCACAGATTAAGCCATTTACGAGCATTATCATCAACAATCATTCGAAGTTCACCTATTCCACCTAATAGATAACGACTTCAGACACATCATCATCATCACCTGTCCATAAAAATAAAAACAATACTAGTTAAAACTATTGTTTAATCAACAATTAAAACTTCATTTCAACACCTCTGCCAATACAAAAACAACACATTCTGACAACCTGAATTTCAACTTACAACCATCATTATCGACAAAAAACCTGGCAAACCAACACCTATTCAAATGTAATTCGGTAACACCCCTGCAACTAGAGAGGAAAAAAATAGAAATATGACAGTTGGGTTCGATGCATTTCAAGTACGACATACTAGAAGAAAGAAACTCTTGGAGAAGAGAAAAAAAAATCGTCTTTTGGTTGTCCCGATCTATCAATGTCACACGTTTTCTTCAATATTTTTGGCAGTATCGATTTCCCGTAAGATGGCGGAAGCCTTTAGTCCACGACTATGTTGCTCCAAGGAGCAATCGTCTCCAAACACACCCTCCCCCTAAGGCGGGAAGAAGTGAAGATAGAACGTCTTTTATGACCTGCACGTGTATCTTTTACCTTTCCCTTCTCCTTCCCGCCATGATGATGATGATGTTCTTCTTCTTCTCCTCATCCATTATTTGCTCCCTTTTTATCGGAATAGAACTAGGTTAACAACGAACAAAACTGACACATCAGCATTCAAATAGACCCAAAAAGTTTTTCATAATACCGTGTTAAACACCCATGAAAAAATCCTCCACTTTGAAAATTTTATATCCCAAAAATGGCACTTATCCGTTATCCGAGATTCCTGTACTTGGCGTGTTTATAATGGCGACTTAATACGCAATACATTGTTTTACCCCAAGTTGCTTTGAAACATTCGTTATTTTATTTATTTATTTATTTATTGTTTTAACTCATATTGCTTCGCAATATTATTAGTTAGACTTGAAGTATCGATTTCGGCATTTTCACACATGGTGACACTTTCATAGCTGGTGAGGAGGAGCGTTGTAGTCTTATTTTATAACTGCCTAATCTGGGTAACGATGGGTAGAGATCCCAGTTCAGGTTAATTAAAAAGAAATAAAAAGAAACAATGCACCAAGTGCAGGAATCTCAGATAAAAAATAAGTACCCCCTGAAAAAAATAAAATAAACCCTATTTAACCAGTAATAACTGAAATAATATTATGTTAGTACATTTAAAAATAATGAAAATAATAATAAAAAAAAATCATTATCTCTTTTCAATCGCCAGGAATAAATGCTAACATTTATTTTTTAAAAACCGAACTACAATTTAGCGGAATCGCATTGTCGAGTGTAGTATTATCAACTTTGGCGATAAGATAAACAAACGGCTACTTGTTCTTGGATTTTCTAACCAGGTGGTGTGAGGTGAACGTTCAAAGTAAACGACCTACATCAGCAACAAAAAAACCCAACTCATTCCGCTGCCAACAAAAATCCATCCAAATTTAGTTTAACAATATTACATTTCCCTAGCCAATGAATCTTCGACTCGTTACAGTACTATCAACAACAAAGTTAAATCTCAACACCTCTACATTCATCTGTAAAATATTCTGTAATTTTTTTTCCAATGACATGTACCATCTGCAGTAGGCTTACGATCATCGATATTTTTAGTAAATAATATGCAATTTTTTTTTTTATTATGATATGCAATTTTAATCACATGAAATAGTGATATGTTTCAATGCTAGTGATGCAATAGTTGCATACTGTAATCTTTACATATAAAGATGTTTATCAAGTACTGTATATCGTTCAGGCGTATCATTGGTGTTTTTTAATACGCAATATATATAATTGCAGTTATCAATGATATTGAAAATATTTACTGTTTGTTATTTTAAAAAATATTTGTCAATAGTTATGCATACATATACAATATGCATGCATAAATTTATATTGCATAGTTATAAAAATGAACATATAAAAACTGTAGATACATGTATACATGTATCTCTATACAGGATATTTAGATATATATATAGGGTGTCCCAAAAGTCTTGGAACAGTTTCAAGTTTTATGAAAACTGTACCAAAACTTATGAAACACACTGATACAATAAAAAATATTTTGTTTAAAATATCTAAAAATCCCAATATATGTGCATATGATAGGAATATTATACAAGTTATATAACATGGTGTAATAATAATAAGAGTACAAATACCACTTTACATTAACATTGATGTTGAAATGCTATGTAATCTTACATGTCATATTTGACATGCATTACATAGATACAACATGTTGCATAGAATTTTGTGTTGAAATTAATTTAATTAAATTCGAAATAGTATCAACGAAGTACGCTGCATTAGTAATGGAATTTCAGTACACATAATAAATTGCATAATAGCTTCGGTACACATAATCATTTCCATTTAGCCATCATGGCGTAACGTAACGTAACCTGAAGTGGAGGTAACTCGTAAAGATGTTGAGTAATTTTGATTTTAAAAATAAACGAATTTAATGTATCACTGTCACGTGTTTTACCTGTATCGACACAAATACTGAATTACATAATTCATGAGATTATTTTATACATGACCAATATACGGCAATGCATGACAACACTATTATTACAAATCAGTACTGAATGTCAATAATTTTTTACCAAAATTAAGCTGAAGCCTATGCACCAAAAAAAATAGCAATCAAACGTTTCATAGGATTTCATAATCATGTTTTTGAAAAAAATAAATGAAATCCTATGAAAGTCTAATTATTACAAACTCAATTTTAACAATACGATTTCTTACCAAGTTAAGCCTGGAACCTATTTTATACAGAATTTAAACTTTTTTTACAAGTATATTTTTCTTTTAAATAAAAAAATAAATGAAATCCTATGAAAGTTTACTTACACCTGTTATAAATCAGTAAATAATTTTGGTACTTTATTACAAAGTTGAGAGACCTGTTTAATGCAAACTATATGTCAACTTTTTCTTTAGATTTTCTTTAATAAAATAAATACTAAATAGAATCCTATGAAAATGTATTACATGAGTGGGTTTTAGAAAACTCTCTCTGTTGTATGTGTGGACTCAGTCCCCGCCCTCATTTAAGGTCCAGTGAAGAAAACTCCACAACACACTTTGTAATGGCACATCATCCATACTCACCACTCCAACATCACCAACCCTTTCAACACCCCAACCATCGCAATTCCTACACAAACATCACCAATGATAACTTGTAGCATCATCCGTTAACACACTATTAGTTTTTTTTTAAATTACTGAGGTTAGTGGTGGCGCAGCTGCCATGTTGTGTGTGTGTTATTTCTTTATATATATAAATATATATATATATATATGAAAAAAAAATAAACTCTTTGCACGGATTTTTCTACTATATAAAACCCCGCTCACCTTTTTCATTAGGGAAAGTACCAATCGGCTCATCGTCGCGGCTGGCCTGTGTGATAATGGACGTGCTGTCCATTTAGGGGGCCGCCTTAAGTCCGAAATGTTGGGTGCACCAAGAAGGGGCCTATCCTCGCAATAAAACCTCCTTGAAGCCACTTTCTTAATCAAGATGGACGCGCTTGCACGACCAAAATAAAACGAGCAGTACTGTGCCGAGGCGCCCCGAGCGCTGGCTTGACGCCGATTGGTCGACCATCTAACATGGCCGGACGTGTTGTTGTTGTTTGGGGGCGAACGAAGAGAAACGTTTAGCCACCACGTTGTGTTGATCGTCACTTTTGCTCGTTGCGAGGGATGAAAAATTGAGGAAGGTTTCGATGGACGAAACGAGAGTCAGTTGTTGAAGTTTGTTGGTTGTCACTCCTCGACAAAGGTTGTCATCCTTTGACAGCCGAACCAAGCCGATGATTTGATGGTTAATAACGTGGTTTACGAATGATGTCACAAAAACAATGGCGGAAATCTTAATTGAATGCAGTATGGCTTTCACGGGAATTAAAATGTTTTTATTATTCGAATTCCACTGGTCTAGAAAATTGATTGGATGACGTCACGGAAATTGACAATTTAATACCTATTGCACCTTCTAACGGCAAAACGCCGCAACTTACGAAACTGATGGATATGCAGTGATTTTAAGTACTATCGTTTGATGACACCACGAGTATTCCATTGCGCTAAAATCAAATAAACATTCTCAAGATTTACTTCGGACCAAAGTAGACATGCTGTACGTACAATACTCATCTGTCGTCTGCTCCAACTTCGACATAAAACGACTTTGAAAATCTCCCAATAAAGGGTATAATACTATTTGAGTATAAGTTTAAATAGGACCAACTTATGTAAATAAAAATTTTTTACTGCATTCTAATCAGTGGCGAGGAAGGGTGCGGACCGCACTAGATGACATTGTTTATAAAATATTTGTCAAATAACACATGCTTATATTATTTAAATAGAAAAAAAAACATAACTTCCAACTAAAATGAAAAATATAAAATCTCAAACACGTTATAATTTGGTGCAGTGTTTCAGCAGAAATTAATTATATTTCATAAAAATATTTTCCTGTAGTTAAATTATAACTACGAAAATGTTTTTCGTGAGCTCAGCTTAAATGTACCGTAATAAATAACAATAATTGAGACGAGCGAAGCTCTATCCCAGTTGTACCAAAATCGGCGCTGAATCGTGTGATCCTTTTTTCTCAAAGACTACAATAACTTGGAAGATGATATTTCGCACACTTACGTAAAAAAGGATGCATTCTCGATCGAATACTAAAAAACGGGACCCCATTCGTATTAGTATTTTCCAGTGTTTCTTTTGCGCGGTGTTATGCTGGAAAGCCTTCAATAGTGTGCAGCAATGCGCTGTGCTCGGCAGAGAAGCGCCACAAAGCTGAGCTAACAAAAGTGTAGCTATTCACTGTTGTAACGAAAACTGAACTGTTTACATTAGAAACTAAATTAACACCACAGCGAATCGATGATTAAATCACATGATGCAATTAAGTGAACTCTATATTGCTCACTGGGTTCTTTAATAGCATTTTAGCAGAAATATCTGGTGTCACCAAAGAAATATTACCCGTGCTTTTTCGAGCTTTCTAATGCACATGAACATTAGGGCATGACGCTTCAAACAACCGTTTTTATAACCGCTGATCAACGTTGACATCTCTGGGGTGAAGGTGACATCATGAATTACCGCACTAAATGACACCAACTGATACTGATTGATAACGTAATAACAATGTTTGTCAAAATTCAAACTACAAAAAAAAATGTTAACCAAGATTGCCTATTGCAAAATTGATTATTAGTTTGTAAAAGATGAAATGCTTATGAATTAATCAACACCTAAACTTTACAAAATATTAACAATTTTTAAATACCATAAATTTACCTCAGGCAATACTTACTATAGGCCTACATTTCCCTTGAATACATACAGATACAGCAGACAGTATGTTTTCGCTGTGAACAGAAAATTTATTACAGCCATGGCATTGCTTCCACTACTAAAACAAATGTTACAATTTAAAATTAATAATTGTGACAGGAAGATTTCTCCTTAACATTCTAACATCATTGACATAAGGTTTTTCAAGTTTTCGTTATATACCTTAACCCTCGATTTACTTTCTAATTACTTTTCAATATTTATTTATTTATTTATTTATTATAATTTTCCATCCCATTGGGATAAACTATTACAGCAAAACAGAATTATTTTTTTTTTACAAATTTAATGTAAACTTAGTTTATACGTTCACTTTATGAGTTGTGTTAAAAGATCGCTTAACCAGAAATTCTCCACTTAATCATATTACTTACTCCATTTGGATCGTCTTAAACTGGGGAGCTTAGTGAAAAAACAACTTCAATTTGAGAAAAACGATGATTTGTCCACAGGTTACATGCTGCTACGATTGGTTCATTCATAGAACCGTTTGCCGTGAAACTATCTCTAATTGGTCCAGCGATATAATTCTGGGTCTAATGCCTAGATCGTGACTTAGCGGTCTCACATTTCATGCATTGACTCACACATTATTAAAAATGTGTTAGTTCACTATGGTTTAACACGATACACTTATTTCAATTGTTGATTTATGTCATTATCTAACCTTTGATATGCTTTCATAACATTTGTTGAATTTTTTTTATGCGTGTTATAATATTTTTAACATCTTTTCTTACGCTGTGGTTGAAATAATTCAACATCTTTGAGATCTTTTTGGTAAGTTCCCGATGACCTACAGAGCTGAAATATTGAACATAAGTTGGGGTCGTAAAACCTTTTGTTGTTATCAAATTTAGACGGATCATTGTCCAGTCATTTCTGATATTTTGTCATACGAAGGGTCGGTTTTTTCTCGAAAACTGCTTGCTGACGATATACCTACATTTTAGGCCATTTCAAGCCAACGCACAAAAATACAAAGTAACCGATATGTCTTAGTTGAAAAAAAAATGTTTTAATCTTTCTCACGAGGTTTTGCTGACAACTTAGTTTGCATTGAAACCATGAAATTCGTCGATAACATTAATATCAATTTCAATGATTTCATGGTTGTCATTAAATGGTATTGAAAAATGAAAATAAAAAACATATTTACCGACTTGAGCATTGATAAAAAAAACTAACATTTAAAGACATTATTAAACGTCGCTAAAATTTTCTTGGTTGTCTCCCTGTTGAATAAAAGACAAATTATAAAAGCAATAATTTCCAAGAATTATTACGAAAACATATTTTTTTTTCATTTTAAATGTAAATACCATTTATGACAGTACAGTAGTTTTTTATGTTAAAAACGTATATAAGGAGACTGTGTATTTGAAGCAAGGTATTCTTTCTAGGATTAATTTGAGACGAAAAGTTGGTATTTGGCATTACATTATTGTAAGTATGGATTGGTAATAATGATCTCTTCTTAGTGATTGACACGGCAGAATAATCGAATTAATAGCCATGGTGACAAAAAATATACATATATTGATATTGTTTCTCAATTTTCAGAATAGTGGTAGAAAACACAAGTCTGAAAACTAGAAGAAAATAAACATGAACAAAACAATCTGTTGCATATTTTTTGTATTGGCGTTTTTCATAGGTGGAGGTTCAGCTGGTAATGTTCCAGACCCAAATCCCCCAAAAGCAGAAACAGAAATAACACCAGGAATTATCGATTCTGAGATGACATCTGAACAAGCAATATGTGCACTTGTAATGTCCAAGGTGACGTTAACTATGAAATTTACTGGAACAGCAGAAAATAAGTACACGTTTCACTCAGAATGTTCAGACAAAGGTGAACCAACACCATGTTATGTTTTCGTAACTGACTGGCTGACAGCCATGATTGGAAAACATTAAATATAACATACTGACTACAAGAGTGATTTTTAAGTTTTTTAAACCTTTATAGAAAATTTTCTTCGGTTTTAACTTGAAAGTCACAATGCTATTTTGCACCTATTTTTTTTTTGCAGAAACTGATGTTTTTCAGACCAAATCTAACATATTGTTTGTCACATAGTGGTTATATACAAATGATATATTTTTTAAAATGTATTCTTGCAAATGTAACACAATATAATGCGCAATTCTGAGCAAAAATAAAATTTGCATATACAATATCAAAGTGTCATGAATCTTTAAAATATCATGTTGAATAATTTAATTACTTCAAAACAAGAATGAAGTGAGTACAATAAAAGTATTATTTTAGCCTAAAATTAAAATTACATAATAGTAAAAAAATAGCTGCAAACAAAATGACAATGATCACATTATAATATTACAAAAATAACTAATATCAGGGCGTGATTTTGTATGTTGAAATGTCAATTGAGAATCAATTCGACTAACATAATATTGCATACAGGGTGTTCCTAAAAAGTCTCATCTCATCATTTTTTAATCACGGATGCTATTAATCAAAAAAAGATAAAAATCCATAAACATGGGTCTGAAAATACACAAATATTCGTTTGCATAGCTAAACGATTATGAGACTATAGGCCTATGCATTTATGTGTTTATCTCAAAAGTGAAGGATTTTTCTGGACCCATGTTTATATAGATTTTTGCTTTGTTTTGACGCATAGCATCTGTAGTTTAAATTTGACGAGACCTTCTAGGAACACCCTGTATGTGAGACCTATCAAGTATAGCTAGCATTTGGTTTTTGTTAACATCCTGTTCATACATACGTAGAACACATTTCAGTACTTGACCACTTTTTTTTTTCAAACGAGTCCTGGAATAGAAAAGGTGCTTGTGAAAATCTTTGTTTTGTTCATAAGTAGTGTTCAAAAAAATTTATCCAAATATTGAACCGTCAAAATAGACAACTCAAGTGAATTTCTGTAGAAAGAACCGCAAACATGCTGATTGTGATGATACATCAATGAAAAATAGTTCATTCAAAACCAGACAAGTTTTTGTAAATCTTAACGTTGTAATAAAAGTAATCCACGTCAATCTTCATGTTTACACTCATTTTACATCAACCTACAAGTACTACTAAAAAAAGTATAAAAACCGAACTGGGATCGCACCAACATCCAATTCGACTCCTCTATTCCACCGAAATATTAGTGTTATAACATTTAAGGTAATGTATTATACAGGTTGTTAATACTTATATTTTTTTCTTCAATCCTATTAAACATTAATCTTGTTAAATAGGAACTTTTCCAACTATGGCCCTCATCAATCCTATTCTGCAACTTGCTGTGGTTTCGCTTTTGATGGTTACCATCGAAGCCAGTATAAGTAATTATTTATACTTTTATTTTAATCGGGATATTAAACTGGGGTAATCGCAGCAAAATTATTATGTATACAGTATAACGATTTCAGTTTGCAAAAGTTTGGCTGGGACAGATACTGTATTTCGTGTCCAACTAATGACAAGCATGGCAATAACATTCGTGTCTTTGAAAGGTTCTTTTGTTATAAATGTCATAACGATATGGAATGAATGTGTGTTTTAGCGATGTGTTCACTTAATGCCGCTGCTAGTACCAAAAAATGTGCCGTTAATAAGGATTGTGCCGGAAATGGCGAGGAAATTCAATGCTGCAAGGTGCAAACGTGTTGTTCTCCTCAAAGTGAGCTTATTCATTATTTCATATTTTAAAAGATTTACGATTTTTTTTTAATGAAAAATGTTTCTCTTTCTCATTGCGATTCAACTCTTTTAATTCTTCATGTTTTTGTTTTTTCTAATCTCTTTATTTAGACACTTGCCCGGATCCATCAACTATAAAGACTTGCCTCGTACCATGTTCAATTGGCGCGGTAATTTAGATACTAATTATTTCAAAACTTCAATTGGGTCGATTTAAACCATACCAAACTAAGTTAAAAAAAAAAATTCAATTTGAGAAAAAATTGATCTTGGGTACCGTATGGTTTGTCCATAAAGTTGATTGCAATTGCGATAGGTTCATAGTGCCGTTTGACTCTCTCTCTAATTGGTCCAGCGATATAATTTTTAATCTATGCCCAGACTGCCGGTCACATGATCGATTATTGTCAATTAATATCGATTACTTTCAGCAATTGACTGACATTTATTTTTTTCAATTGTTCATTTTTTTTAAAAATTAAATGTTTGCAATATTTTTTTGTACTACAGTCGTTTCGGGTCCGCATAGCGAGTCTAGACGCCGTAAGTTGTACAGGCTTGAACTAGACCCATGACTTAGTAATCTCGTTTCATGCATTAGCTCGGAAACTGTACAAAGTGATGCAGTTTATTTTGGTGACCTACCATAAGCTAGTGATTTAAATGATTGTCGTACGTTTGTATAAACACACAATACAGCATATGCGCATATACAGTACTGTACTTGAATTTTGTGTGAAACATTCATCTTAAATTCGACTTATTTCGCTAAATAGACAGTGACTTTAGGACACACCATCCTAACTTAAGAAGTCAAAACACACGATTTTACTGACACGTTTTCTTCACCAGCCATGTACAGTACAGAATGTGAATGGAACTTGCTGTTCTTCATCAACTGGTAATTGCCAAAAACCGCTGATAATACCTAACCAACCGATTTCTGGAAGCCTAACTGGGGATGAAGTGTGTGTCAAAGTTGATCCGAATGTTGAAACCATCCTCACTATTTCCGGAGACGAATACACGCTAATGTGTAACGACTCTAGTGCCGATGCATGTAAAGCTCGTAAGTGGCATTTATTTCTACTTCCATTATCATACAGGGTGTCCCAAAAGACTTCATACATACAAAAATAAAAAAACATGAAAAAAAGACAGATTTGCTCTAGGCATGGAAAATGTTTGGAACACCCTGTATAGAGTATACGTATGAAGGCGTTTTAAATCTTCAATAACTAACGTGGATATAAAACAAGCAATAATCTTTCATGACTCGGTTAATCATAAATGCATACAGATTACAGTGTCTAAAAATGATCTTTACGGTACACACTTTAGTATTCAAGTATTAAAACTTGAATTTTGCTTTCATCTTTTTAAGACATTAATCATTTTTAGACATCTTTTTTTACACACACTAATGTCAAATTTTGCTTTTATCTTCAGCTTTCTTCGAGAAATCCAACACTAACCTTTTGAAAGAGGCTAATTTATTTTAACTTTTCTCTAATCTAGATTTTATAAAATTACTTGATCATTAACTTAATTTATTTTTCTCCACAATCACCAAAGAAGCTTCAAGTCCACTAGCAACCAAGACGTGACAAATAGCAAGAATCCATTGTGTACTGTACATGTTTCGCTGATGAGCGATGTGATTTAAATTAAATTATACAGTAATGTTTTGTATTTTTCTATAAAAAAATAAATGCGTTTTCAAAAAATGTACTTGTTGACTCTGCTGAGTTTGAAATATGAATAAAGAATATACCTCGTACAATGTAGTGAGTCTGTGTCAATACTCGTTGTAAACTTGTCTCGACCACTAATTTCCACGTAGCAAAAACGTAACACTTTTTGTACTTATACTTCATTTGCTTTGTTAAATTTTAGTTGAAAAATGTCTCTTGTACAAGTTTATATTCGCATAAGCGCACGAAAATCCACCTTTTTATATTATTTTATGTTAGCTTCACTTGTGAGTTTGTGAGTCCGTGAATTTGCGAGTGACCGAGCTGTGAATGAAACATATACTATATACTGCAGATGTTTGTGATAATGTACTGTCTAGTACAATGTACCAAACATTGCAAAAAAGTGAGAACCGCATAAAACGAAAACCGCATAAGTCCAATGTAGCAAAAATCGCAGAAATTGAATCGAAAATTGCAGGAATCGAAAATGTAATTACTGTACTCAAAACTCGCATTAATCGAATATGATATTACTCAAGAATCGCATGAATCTAAATTCGCATAAAGCGAAACTATATAGCATATTCTTAAAAAGCTTTTTTAACGTACTTGTTTTCTTGATTTCTTCAAGTATTTTCTTGAATACATTACTTACGTATTGTATTGTATAATGTACTTAAATATGATTTTTCTTTCGTTCATGATCTATGGTGGTGGATCAACACGTGTGAAATTCCTTTGGTGACACTTGATATTTATGGTAAAATGTTATTAAAAAGTTGGTGAGGAAAATACAGTAGTCCACTTTATTAAATCACGTGATCTAATCACCGATTCACCATAAAGTTAATTTAATTTCTAATGTACTGTAAACTAACAGCTACAGCTTTGTATTGCTTTCCTGCCGAGCACAGCGCATAGCGACACCTTTTGAAGGCTTACACCGCGTAAACATAGAATTTTAGCCTTGTAAGTTGACAGTACATTTAAGCTGGTTTTTTTTTTTTTTAGGAAAATCGTTTTCGGTAAAGGTCTACAGGAAATAACAAATTTCTATTCGAACATTTTTTATTTTATTCATTTTCAAATTTCACATCTCAAAGGGATAAAGTAATTACACACAATAATATAGGAAAAATTATGTACCATGAAGCACCAAGGTGAAACAATTTGCGTTTCAAATGAATACAGGTTTTGACACATTTTATATGTTGACATAAAAATGAAATTTTTCGAACAGAAAGGGGTAGGAAAGCGATTATACATGCGTTTATTAAAGAAAAAACGTATTGAAAGTTTGTATCTATATTTTATGGTCATAATGAAATGGAAGATGTCCTTAAGTTTTGTTTTGGACAAAGTTTTCTAATGCTGTACTGTAATATTAAGTATTTTTTTTCACCCTCATTCACTCCAAGCTAAGGAAGAAAGTAAATCTTCCACACAAAAAAAAAACAATTCTCGGGTTCAATTCTATGATGTCACATTATATTTAAGTTTTGTATTTTTAACTAGGTTTAGGATTTTATTTTTTTTGCCATTATGATGTTTTTTTTTGCCTCCTCGGTAAATCATTTTATTTGTAAGCTTCGTCTTTTGGATATTGTAAATTTTTGTGTTGGTCCTTGTTCACTTGTTCCTCCTTAAACGCAAATAACATGTCCGAAAATGTATCATTACAATTTGCAAATAAAAATGGCTTTTTAATAAAAAACTGAAATGATCTTTTTTCAGTAAAAAAAAACAACTCAATTTTATAGTCATTTTGGTGTCCCCTTCCCCCCATATTTATAGTGTACACTTAGGCTGCCTAAAAATACTAAACCAATTGCATTATTACCTACTTCTTCAATAATTGAAATTTACCACTCATCATTTGTTTTGCCTTTTATGAGACGTGGATTTTCTAAATTTAAAATAAAAATAAAAATAAAACCTAACCTAAAGTTAAATGACTAAATGAGACTACTCTTAGATGGTGAAATGGTATTTTGAATTGTCAATATTTTAAACTGCAAGTATTTCGATTGTTGGTATTATGATTATCGGTATAACGACCGAGATCGTCCCAATTCGTATGGATTCTACTATAGTACTCAGTACAGAAAGTTTGATCATTTCATAAAGCATTGCTAATACAACTGTGATATAGTTATTTAAATAATAGCTACTGTAACCTTCTTGTGTCGAGTTAAAATTCATCAGTTTTGAGATTTTCACGTCGCCAAAAATTTAGGTGAAAACAAGCGTCCCCCCCTCCACCCTGGCTACGCCCATATCGACACCGCAAGAAACGTATAGTGTAAAACTTTAGACCAAATTTCTATTTAAGTTCAAGAGCAGCTATTGTATTGGGAAAAGCAAACGATGCTTAAACCTAATATCCTAATATCCTAACCCAACTGTTGGCCACTGAAGCACGAGAAAAAAAATAAAAATCCAACTGTGAGCTGCATAAAGAGACGAACCAATGCAATCCACAAAGATAATGAAAATGATGTTCGTGCGAAAGCTATCAAGCAAATATAACTTGCATTTCTTTTTTGACAACACTCTCTTTTCATCATCTGTAAACACATTGTAATGTAGTACTTTTTTCTTCTTCAAGTGACTTCTCAAAAGCTGCTCATCAAAATCTGACGTATTGTAAACCAACTCAAGTAGATTTATGCAGAAAACAACTAGAAACCTGCTGATCATGACACATCGATACAAAACGTTTTATACAAAACCAGATACTCCTATTGTACTCCCTAGAGAAAGCACTACACGTCAAGTTCGATGTGACAAGTTGCAATCTAAAGTGGCTGTGTGCAAGATATAAAAACCTTTCGAACCCAAGCTATTAGAATCAAACCGATTTCGGCTCCACATTCTCCACGCCTATTTCATCACCAATACTATCACCGTAGTCAACCTAGTTGAAGGTATAATTTTTCACAAGTTATTAGTTGTTTGAAAGTACTGATCATTTTATAACCCTGCTCTTTACACAAAATAGAAAGTTGTTTTTTTGGCAAGATGGGTCTCTTCAGCTTTATTCTTCAACTTGCCATGGTTTCACTATTGGTAGTTGCCATAGAAGCCAACACACGTAATATACGTATTTTTGATACTCTTGTCACAATCTAATGTTAGATCATTAAAACGGTGAGAACAACAAATAATGCATCGTTACATTTGAATGCTTTAAAGTGAGATTAGAACGTAGCTTCTGGAAACTTTGTATGCAACAACCACCATAGGTTTTTTGCTTTTTTTACATTGACAATAGCATTATAATTTAACACATGTCTTTTAACATTTGCACCAACATTATAATTGAAGGGTAAAAGGGTGTTAAGTAACACTTTTGTCAAAATAACTTAGAAGCATTTTCGAATGCTTGTGTTAGGTGCAATTCTGCCTTCCTAAAGCATATGTGCAAAAACATTAATGCAAGAAGTGTGAAGTAGCCCTTAGACAGTGAAGCAAATTTAGATCTTTAAACGCGAATAACTCGATGCATGTCTTTAGCAACCTAAACGGTAAGACTCCGTTTTGTTATAATGACACACTATTTTTTCAGAGATGTGTCAACCTGGTGGCACAGATGGTAATCAAAGATGTGCCACAGATAAGGATTGTACCGCTGATCCCAAACAAACCAAATGTTGTAACGTGAAGACATGTTGTTCCCCAAAACGTAAGTCCAATTCGTTAATATTTCAATACAATAACATTTTTTTTTTTAATAAAAAAAGCTTCAATTTTCTCATTTTCATTCCTTTTAGCTCGTTTTGTATTCTTGTTTTCAGATTTTTATTTTTATTTTTACATTTTATAGAAAACGGCTGCCCAGCTCCAAGCGCTATTCTGGTTTGCAACGTGCCATGTTCAACCACTAACACGGTTATTAACTTTTTATTTTTCTAAGCTCCAAAGTTGACCATGTTAAACTAGTGATTTAAATAATTGAAGACTTGCCCAGAATAACATTGCATGTTACAAAAATTCAATATTGAGATCATGGAAAACCGTACCTCGTTTATGGACCTAGCTTAGTTTCGCCAATAGACTCATACCTACCTAAAACACACATATATCACTTCAAAATTGAGCACTTAATAGGTAACAATCAATGTATTGCTGAATA
The DNA here is from genome assembly GCA_034695005.1 of Cryptops parisi. Lineage (NCBI taxonomy): Eukaryota > Metazoa > Arthropoda > Chilopoda > Scolopendromorpha > Cryptopidae > Cryptops > Cryptops parisi. The sequence goes on along the minus strand of JAQIWH010000507.1, from coordinate 3,560 downwards.
CTTCTTTTGCCATTTACTCAAAACTATGAATTGTTACATGCAATGTTATTCTGGGCAAACCTTCAATTGTCATCTACATTAATTGAATATCATTCGTTCTTGCCAAGTCCATACCCTTAACACCATTCTCACGTAATTCATTCTACTGTAGTTGATATCTATATCCACAACACAAGACATCTACACTCATATCACCATATGTCATGCTTGAAAAAACATTCCAATGTTTTAAATATTATATTTTCTTTGGTTCAGAAATGCTAATGAACCCTACACGAAGTGGAATGACATGATCTCACCGACTTGTTTTCTTAATTAGGCATGTAAATTCAATGATAATATCAACGGAACATGCTGTACTTCATTTACTGGTTACTGCCAGGTACCAATGGATATACCTAATCCAGCTGTTACAGGAACTGCAACTGATCAAGTGTGTGTCAAAGTTGAACCAGGTTCTGAGACAGTTGTCACTGTTGGCGCTGGAGGCAAATACTCCGTGAGCTGCAAAAAGGGCACCAGCGATGAATGTAAAGCTAGTGAGTAAACTTGATTTCATTTATTAAAATGCATTTTAAAATAATCAATCATGAAGCTTCATGTTGCAAAATTTGCGTGAATTTTCAGAGGTGACATCAAACACCCATTGAAATGCAGGGATATCCAATAAAAATGTTATTGAAATGACATAAACAGTTGTATCAAGAACACTGAATAGTTTACTATGATATCGACAATGCGTTGCAAATAAAAAATATATATATAAAAAAAAAATTCTGTTTGGATTATTGAACTAAACTGCTATTTTGCAAATGAGTTAATTTAATGGCAATTCTAATTGCTGGTGTGAATAAACATTTCGAACAACATTGATTAAAGTTCTGAAAATTGTGTATGACAGGATAATAAAATTGCCAAACCAGAAACGAAAGTTTGTTTAGAAAACAGGTCAACCACCTCATATCCAGAAATCAATAATCCGAAAACTTCCATACTAAATAACGAAATAGAATTTCATTTACTTTACTGCAAGGTATTGTACTTTAAAATTGGCGTAAAATATTTAGCATATGAGTTAAGAGGTATATTATTTATTTAAAATAAACCAAACCACTGGTTATTCAGAAATTAATTACTTATAGTTTTTTTTAGAAAATAGTTTTTGTATCAGTGAGTCCAAAATTTACAAGTTGGCAACTTTTACAATTACGGTACTTAAAAATGGTTTTCGAAAAACCAAATTTGAGTCCAAGAATTCGTAGAACCATTCGAACAATTTGTTGATAAGTAACACAAAAAATACCATTCATTACACAAAGTTAATGGTGATGAAAAACAAACTGTATAAACATCAACCAAAAACGTAATTCTCAAAAGTCAAATTCTGCAATTCAGCAAACCTATTGAATGTAAACATGTATGAAGAACTATAAGTAGTCGTTGATAATACTAATGATACCAATGTTCATGGTTGTCATATTTCAAACAAATTGCATGTCATTTGTTGGTCTGCTGAAGTCTCAGAAATTGTGATCATTCCGATTAGTTGTCGACGCCTATTGATACCATTCTAATCAATCCGGTTGCGGATATAGTTTGCGAGTTATTAAAATGTATTTTGAAAACACTGACCACTCTAATGTCATTTATCTTATCACCTAGAAACGAACTATGTGTCCCTTCAGTTTTATACTGCAAATTGTTGTTGTTTCCATTGTAGTCGTTTCACTCAAAGCTGACAAAAATAATTTTTTACACGTCTGCACATTGTAATACGTCGTTTTAAGTTACAAATAAAACGGTATCTTTGACTCTTACACATTGTGATGATGCATAACCGTATTCAATTAATTACAATATCTGTAACAGCATCCTTATGAAAAGAATTCTCACATGTCTATCTGTTTGTGCGCGCATAACGCAAAAAAAAAAGAACGAATTTATATAAAACTCGGTACATACGTTGGTGTGATTTGTGGCAAAGTTATAGGCCACCCTCCATGTTAAATTCATTTTATTAAGAAATCGACAACTTTGTTTTTGTATTCCCCCCCCCCCCCCAATTCGTGAGTTATTTGATAAGAAACCAAAAAATCCGACCTCGGGTACATCCTCCCCCATTCGTGATTATTGTTGGTTAATGCATGGCTGAACATATAATACAGGTAAGTACATGATTTCTGTTTAGCCATGGTTAATGTTTACACTATTGTTGTCATGCCAGAAAGGATTATTAAGAGGTTATTCACGAAATAAAGCATTTTTGTGCTTTGTTTTTAAATTTGTAAATTTTAAAGAATTTAATTTACACCACGTTACAACGCGTTTTTAAGTTGTGTATCTACTCTGAATTCATTTTTATCTCAAAATATCGCATTTTTTGAATGAGGATTTGTATTTAAGGATTTGTAATTATAACAGTAATTTAAGGACGAAGCTTAATATTTACAAGGAATTATCCATCCTGTCGATAGATAGCTAAATCAATTCTAAACTAGAGAAAGAAACATCGGAAAAGCTACTTACTTACTTACAAAAAAATAAATCCCTTGATGAAAAATTCAACTTAGAAGCTATTAGTTCGTATTGTTAGGCATTTCGGATGTTAGTTTTGTGAATATACATTTTTTTAAGGTCCTGAAATACATTAAAATTTGATTATTGATTTTATAACGAGTTCCCATAAATTATAAAATAGTGTTACATAACGCTCAATCAATGGACAACATTCAGCATAACTTTCGGCTTTTCAATCATCTTTTAACATTAAGTACGGTAAAATGAAATAGTAACATAGCAAATGAAATAAAAAACAAGCTATTATTGCAAAAGAACAAGAACTCTTACATCTTCAACGTTCAGATTTTCAGTATATTTTCATCATTGGGAGCAACATAACTCATTAAACTCATGATTTAATATTTTTTTTATGATTATGTTAAATTAAAAAAAAATACGATATAAAGACTTAAGACTTCCAAAAATAAAATCACTCAAGCTATAAAAATTCACCTGCCAAAATCTGGTGCAACGAACAAATTGGCATCAAATTCCGTCAAATTCTAACAGCTAACAAAGCACAATGATTTCCACCATTGCAAGAAATTGAGAGCACTTTTTTGTCTCGTAGTTGAGATCCCAGCATTTTGGCGGGAGCGTTCTTGTCTTCTTCGTTGCCAGTGCCTAAACGTCCATTATCTCCCATTCCCCATGCAAACGCATCGCCTGAAACAAAAACAATCACATAGCTTTTAAAACTTCCCAGTATGATTGTTGTGAACTGCTCTCCCGTTGGCAGTTGTCTAGGGGACTTTTATTTGCGGGAGCAGTCCAACAACATTGAAGAAATAAAAATACGGAAATAAAGAAAGAACAAATAAAAACAGAAATAATAATTTATTCAACGAAGAACAAAATAAGAGTAAAGAGAAAATAAAACAATAAAATAATAATAGTGCACAATTTCTTCAGCAACAGAGCTGCGTAGAGAGAGGCGGTGGAGTCGGAAACGACCCAACAGGACCTACTGTATAACTGGCCTTCCACACGCCCACGCACGG
>JAQIWH010000506.1:0-47609 GCA_034695005.1 Cryptops parisi | reverse complement strand
TTCTTCTTTTCCTGGTTTTTGGTGTGTGTGTGTGTGTGTGGTGGTAGTCTTCCTTTTTCTTTTTCCATCTTCCTCTCATCGTGAAGTGCGGTTGATGGGAGGACTTCACTTCGCTCGATCACTCGCACGCGCCAGGCTCAAGGAATAGAAAATAGAACCGAACCAGCCTCTTGTCGAGCTCTTTATCTACAGCTGTTCCCTCATAGTCACTGTGTGCAACTCGCGAGATGCGTTGAGATATAACTTCTGCACAGAATCTTTACGCCAAACTTTTTCATGAGATACTTTTTTGATGCTTTCTTTATTCTTTTTTTTTTTTGGTTTTACATAACCCCCTCCGTTTTTCTGTTCTCTATCGATTTCGCATCATGATTTTCTAATAGCGTTGAAATTGATGGTTTTTATCACTTTTTGTCACGACATGTTCGAACCAAATTAGCGAAACACCAATTAAACCAGAAATTCAATAACTACATAGTTTTATGGATCATTTCTTTCATATGGAATGAAAGCTTTTTTTATTATAGAAAAACACACCTCAATATACAACAAGATGGTGCAAAAATCACGCACCATTACGAGTGACAGAAATGAAATACAGGGTGGTTTTCAAGTACCGCATGGTTCCATGGAAATAAGCCTGTTATAATGAAAACTATATTGCGATTTTCTAAAATTTTTATTTCAAGGTTAATCCATACACGTACCACCATTGTAAAGAGCCCTATGAAGGTGCTATTCTATTCAAAACTTGACATTTTTATTAGAATATCCTTTCGAGTATTTCCATGGAACCGTACTTCGAATTCACCTTGTATATCAAGTATTATATATAGCTTCTCTATATTACAAAAAAATAATCATAATGTTGATTTCAATTAATGGATCAAGTTTTAACGAAATATTTCTCTGTTTAATTAAACGAAACGATATTGTACTCTTTGAAAAAAAATACCACATTGTTTCATTTTAGTTCATTAATAATTCCTCAATAACAAAAAACGCTATGTAGTCGATCTTCGAGATTGTATAATACAAGTTTTAATGTTTTCAGATGGCATATTGACTTAACGGTATATCAACTGTACTCTCCAACATGGGAGTGTTATTTCATGTTTAACGTCAACTGTGACTATATCGAGTTGGCTATTTACCTTCGAGAGACGCTATTCTTAAGTGTTAAAGAATTCATTAAGTTTGCTAATGCGTTGTCTTATCGACGAAACAGGCATGACTGTAAATAACAAGTGCCACGTTTTTCTCAAAGTATAAATATGTGATTATGGTTGCAACAGTCTATTTGGCGTGCTGCCTCGATAGTTTGGTCCTAATGTCTCTCTTTCTCTTTCTCTTTCGCGTGGAAGGGGGCACCTCCTGGGCCCTAGGAGTTAGCGCCAACAAACAACGAGCGAACTTCTTTATTTATAAACTCGTCGTTGCAAATTCTTCATCAGTTCGAGTCGATGTTGAAAGATTCTCATCGAGTTTTCACCTTTTGAAAAGTTTGAGTTTGTTTATCTGCAAAAGAAGGTCAGGTGTACTTGTAACGTATTTTATTTTATTTATATAACTTGTCAATTTTTAAAAATTATACGTTAAACCAAACGTTTATTTACCATCGATCATCCTTGACTCATTAATACTGCAATGGAAACTCTATCATTATTAAACGACTGGTCATCATGGAAATATCATCATTTATTCATAGGTAACTTATGATCTTTAATGTAATGTCACAAGAGGGGGGGGGGGTAAAACAATTTAAAGTATCTCGTCATATGATCAATTTACAATGGCCGTAAGATATATTAAATTGCGTTTTAGTTTTTCAAACCCTCATTTTTCCCACATGGATTGTTCTTGAAAAGTAATTCTTTTGCAACACGGCGTTTCTTTCGCTATTCTTGTAGGTGACGTTAGGTCGATGGTTGGCGAAGTGAGTAGTTGCAACTTGTCGGAGACTAGTAGTAGTAGTAGTAACTTTTCAGCTCCCGAGCGATGTTGACGTTATGAACATAATATGTTGTGTAGCTGCTGCCAATTGCAGCGTGTTCAAACATTAGGAGCGCCTCAACGGCCCTAGGCACTCGAGATGAGCAAAACGTTTGTAGACAGTAAAGAACGACTGACGTATGGCCCGTATTTGCTGAAGCTGTTTTGCCAGTTTTAGGCACCTTTATTTTCCACCACGATGGCGTATACACTGACTGCTAGTGCCACGAGGAGTATTAGCTTTGCTCGTTGCCTTCCCCGCATTTACTCGCGCCTAAACTAGTACCATATTCTACACTACCCCTTTCTTTTCTGGGCTGCCGTGTTTGGTCCAATTTAGGTGTGCACTGGGGGGACTGCGTGACAATGGAGTTTGCTTGTCCAATCTTGTGTTTACAATTTGGCGTCACAGCTGCCTATTGGATGGATGATGTTGAGAAATCTGCTTTTGAAAGGCAATTTGCCTCAGCGCCGGCGCATGTGCACGTGTGCGTACTGTGTGTTCTGTGTATAATTCGTTAGGGAGTTGTGCACCGCACTAGTTAATTTGCCCCCCAGATAGAGTAGGCAAAATCTTCGAAAGAGTAAAACTTCCGTCAAATTGGAACCCCGCGTTGCGAAAGATGACAGACATTCCCGAAATGTCCTCAAGTGTTTTTGTACCAGGGAATCTCTCGCAACTTTTGCTACGTTGTTGGAAACCATTTGTAATGACATAGAAGTAAAATTTAAACGACGTGTTTGTTCGTGTGGTATTTTTAAAATCAGAGTTTGAATGTTTCAGTTACAGATGTAAAATTGTCATATATCTAAGTAAACAGCAACTATCCTTCGTAACACCGACTTAATATATACCGTGTAAAGTACAGTAATTACTGATTACGTTTATTTGTCAGCTTGTGCAAGCATGACGAAAAGAAAACCGGGTTCACCAACAAAAGTTGATACCTAACTTAAGGTAGCTTGAACGTAGGCCATAGGTTATTGTTTATTTTTATTAGGCAGGAGAACTGTGGAAATAACTCACAAATGTGAGAAGTCAATGGGTCACGAATGTAGAAAAACGTTGCAGTTTACTAATCGCGAAAATATTCACGAATACTGAAAGTTCACCGAGCAAAGAAAATATTCTTCGATTATATTAGAATAATTTTGTACTATGTTTTTGTAGAATTTGGTAAAAGCTATTCGGATATTTGCGATTGGGCTGTTGTCGAAGGGGATTGAACACTCTCGCACTCTTCTAGCCTCACAGGCAAGGGAAGTAAAGAAAACAAAATCAAGTTACGATGGGTAAACAAACAACGCCTGTGTTCTCAGTGAATGGAAAGTGAAGGGTAGATAAGCCTCCATGCATCCCATTTTTTTTTCCTTCATCATCATCTTCCTTTCCCCCCTTTTTTTTTCTTTCTTAATTCACCTCGGGCCATTCAGGGATAGAGTGGCATTGCCAAATACACCAAGATGAAGAGTGGGGATGATGATAATGTGGCCATGCGTGCAATTGAAAACATCAGTATGGGGTAGCTACCCCTGTTCCCTGTCGAGGAGCGCTGTGCTCAAGGCTTGACAAAATGAAAAAAAAAAGGGAGAGTGACAAAAGTAACCGATCAGTCTCGTCAAGATTCCTGAATAAAAGAGCCAAATTTAATTGCAAAGTAAAGAAGAAAACTCACTACGTTAATCGTCGAATCGCGGAAGGGTTGTGAATGTTTGATGACGATGTTGGAAAGGGTTGGGTGCAATCGGATGGATCGTTCGGTTTGGCTAGATTCGCTTGAATCATTAATAAGACAACAAAAGCGAAAATTGGGCTCCTAATTATGGTGGAAGTTCATTATACATGAATTCAATTCTTAAAAATATAAAAAAAATAGAAAAAGTAAAATGGTTAGATTGAAGGCTTGCTCGGAGTAGCGTTGTATGTTACAAAAATTCAATATTGAGATTATTGTGGAAAAACGTGCCTCATATATGGGCCTTGCTAGTGCCGTCAATAGACAAACTTATATCTGCTTGATACATACATATATCACTTCGAAATTGGTCACCTAATATGTGACAATCAATGTGTTGCTGAATACTTCTTTTGCCATTTACTCAAAACTATGGATTGTCACATGGAACGTTATTCCGGGCAAGCCTTCAATTCTATTTTTCAAGAAAAAAATGATACTGTGAGCAATATACCGATTTCAAATGAGCTGTCAGGTGAGTGAGTGAGTTACAAGCTGATATCGAAAATCATTACTATACAAGTTGAGCTTATTCGTTTCATTTCCTATGGAGTTTGGAAATTGGCAATAGGGCTACTGTATAGAGCTGGAAACATTTACGACTATATTTCACTCTTCAGATATAATTGAATTATACAATCCTGTAATTCGAGTACATGTTATAAAGATACGATTTTCTATATGATCTATTGTTGTTTAATTTCGCTATTTTTAAGCGTGCAGTATTATTAAGAACGATTAAATCTTGTATTTTAATAACTAAGTATCATTATTTATCATTATGTTCAGTTAGGACTTAGGTTTGATTGAACATAGATTCAATTTGAGCATCAGTTTGATTGGTGTTTCACATGTGTATAGTGCCACGTGTCTAACAACAATAATTTATGTTTAAACTTCCCGCAAAAAAAATCGCTTTATTTCACTGGAGTGCATGGATGATGCTAAAATGACGTCACTTCTCTTGACGTCACAAAAGCGCGTTTCGCAGGAAAATTGAATTCGTTTTGAGTTTGAAATCACGATCAAGAGTATTGATCGTGACTTCTGTATGTGGTTATTTCATTGATGACCAACTTCAGAAAATATTTGGTGAGCCTTATACAGGAATGCAGTACATTAATGTGCAGTACTGCATTGTGGTATTACATTTATGTTCCATTCCAACTTTCTTCATCATGAACGAAGTCATACGTGGTTTTTTTTGTCTGTTTATTTTCGCATTGAAAGTTTGGAGTTAGATTTGAACTTTAAGCTAATTCTAAAACTTCGCTGGAAAAAAACTATAGTTTTCAACTGCAGTTTAGCTTCGCTGTGTAGTACAATGGTTTGACATTACGGCGTCAGGCTTGTATGTAACACCTCTAATGTTCAGAAGTCATTTAGAAACCAGGATTACAAGTGTGCAGTTATGTGTGAATGTAGAGACATTTTCGTTGGTGTTACAAACCGGTGTTTTGTGCTCAATGTTTTTCTCTTTTTTTTTCACTCTTTGAAAAACGGTGTAAGACTAATAGGTTCTTTTGTGTGACGTTACTCGGGGGTGGGTGATATTTGGAGTCTTAACGCAGAACGTTTGTTCATTTAGCTCGCGTGGGCGTTGGTTAATTGGCTGCTGGGTTGCTTTCCGGAAACGTCCGGGCTAGCAATGAAGGGTAGCTAATGACGCCAAATGCTCCCTGAAATTGTCGTGGTCGTTTATGGCAATCGACTGGTCCTTTTCTTTGCGCGTGGCCAAACACTAACGTGGTCGGGACGAGCCATTTCGACGCCCACGCAATGGTTCTCTTTCTTCTCTCTTCTCCCTTCACCTCGTCGTCTTCCGGTTCAACTGACCGTTCACTAAGGTTCCTGTTTCTCCTCCTCCACTTTGCTCCCTTCTCTTTACTTTGTGTCTTTTGTTTCGTCAACTTTATGGCGATCCTGATGGTGACAAAGATGGAACTTTCTCAGCTCTCCAACAGCGATTAACATCGATTCCGTTTTATTGCTAGGGGTTTCGGTTCGATGACAATTAATGACCTAAAGTGATGGTGGTGATCATTGGCAAAAAAAAAAAAAAGATATTCCTTGCAAATGGTGATTGAACGTTGGTGATTTCCGTTACATACAACGCTATCTTAAGGTTTTTTGGAACGTGACGATAATTGTTAATGTTTTGCTATTATTTCATTTGTAGCTACACGTATGTTTACCTTACACTACAATTTCATAAGAAATATACAATTCTTATGAAATTCCATTTATATATTTTATCTTTGCTGATGAATGACTTTTTGAAATTTTAAACGTCGCGTCGACAAGTTAGAATTCTCAATTTTCTTCTTAAATTTCAATCAATTTGTACCGATTACAAATTTTTACATTACTGTATTATTCATTTTAGATTGCCAACATTGAATTTAGGAATCTTGTTGGATATTAGTTTTAACCCCTCTCAATGGTTGCAATTAATAATAATATAACATACTTAATCTACTAACATACATCAACTACTATGGCATAATACTCTTTGTTCAATAATGATATAGGTCTACTATAAAATTAGACAATAAAAGTATATAAATTTTAATATGCAATATTTTTCTTGCAGGTAAGCGTTTCAATTCGTTACTTCTGTACAATGAGCTGGGTTTATCAGGTAAGATAAAGATCTTAATCGTCATTACATAGCACAGTGGCATTGTCTTTTTGTTACCATTGCGATACAGTACCATGTTTATTTGATTCGATAGTTTGTAAAATGTTGGTTGTATAGCTTTTTCTGCGATCAGCTTTAAGGGAAGTTGATGGGAAAAGTGGCAAGTGAATAGCATTCCACTCTTGTCCGTGTATGCGTTATCGTGACATTGTAGTCGACCATAGCGAAGCCCGTGTGCTTCATTAACTCTTTCATCGACGTTACTAGCTATTGTATCGAGTACGTTGCTACCTGGACTTGGTTTAACATGCTGGTCATGAAAGGTTAGCTGTGTACCCAACGGTCGTTATCGGATTCCTGTCACGATTCGACGATTATCGCGTTTGGCTGGATAAGTCCATCTTTACCTACTGCTTTTCATCAACTCTATAGAGTTCCAAATAGCCAATAAGTTGGTTCCAGCAGGGGGGGAGAAACCGAGAGAGGAAAGTTTGTTGGATGATAAGAAACAACCATCCGTGACGTTGTCCAGGACAACAAATTTAATCAGAGCGGAATGACTTTGTTCCTTAATTAATGTGGGGAAAAGGTTTTCATTATTGCCATAAGTTGGTGTGTATAGAGAACGGCATAAAAAGAAAGTGCTCAAAAAGGCCAAGGGTTTGGTCCGATGGGCAATTTAAACAGCTCTTACAACTTCCATTAACCAATTACTGACAAGGGTAAAGGGGTCGAACGAGAACCCTTGTGTTTCAATTCGCTCGTCCTCCATCTTAAAAGAAAGCGCTCTTATTGGCAGAAACTCGTTATTGGACAGCAAATTGTCATTGACCCGCTCGTATACCTTGGAGAATTTTCAAATGCAACCTTCTGACAATGGACGCTATTGTCTTTAACGAGCACTGATTTTCACTCGACTGATTTTTCGATTTTGTTAAAATTATTAAATAGAAAACTTGCACACATCGAGTTAAAACTTTCATTGAGATGTGGAGGGGGCACTTCGATTTTCGGATGTTCCTTCAATAGATTCAAATTTTAGGCGTAGAAACTTTTGGATGTAATATGGCTACATAAAAAGAAAAACATCAGTGCGTAAAAGATCACGCAAACGTGCATTTGTTCCATTTCGTTCGAAGAAAAGCAATCTGATTTCTATATTTACTACTTCCTTTATTTGACAAGTCGACTTCCTTTTTTTGTTTCTATGGCGACATATATGTCCTTTCGAAGATGTCGAGAAATGCAGTGGGAACGGGGATTTTCTGCAACAGCGTCAGCACGGATTTAAAGTAATGGATTGGTAGCTCCACTTGAGCACCGAAACGAAACTCGTGCGACTTTCACTTTCGCTTTAATGAAAGGGCGCGAGCACGGCAATTTGCTAAAGTCAAGCTAGCTAAAACATCCCTAGAAAAGAGCTAAGTGAAGAATACGCAAATGAATATACAGTAATCATTGTTTTTTTAACCTCTTTCATCTTAATTTATGAAGTCGAAGTGGTTCAACATCTTGGAGCTTTTTTTTGGTAGGTTCCCAATGACCTACAGAGCTTAAATTTTGAACAAAAGCTGGGGTCGTCAAACATCTTGTTGTAGCAAATTTAGACAAATCAATGTCCAGCCAACTGAGATTTTGTCACACGAAGGGTCTGTTTTTCCTCGAAAAGCGTTTGCTGATGATATAATTTCAAGTCATATCAAGCCACGACACATTGTTGTTCACAATAATGAATGCTTTTTTCGATATATAGTTTACTACTCACTTATAGTATACTACTACTACCACCTCATTACGTGAACCGCCATTTATTGTTGAGAGTATGAAACCGATCCATCCAAATAAACACTTCAAAAAATTTATTTTCACGTATTTGTTTCGGTAATTACGAGGCTGTAAAAGAGGATATCAAAAACGCAGTTTTTTTTTAAGCACTTGTTAAAATTCAAAACTTTTTATATGGAGTTTGAGAATGCAAAGAACTATTGAACTAGACTAGAATTTATCGAGATAGACAATAGATACAGTACTGTAAAGAAACTACAGGGTGTATTTTTTTTGCCTGTCAACAATGACGGAAAACTTTTTTCTTTATTACGCAGTTCGTTGTTTTAACCTATGTCACCTGGCAACAAGAGCGTTACATAGACGACACACATACAGAGCTGGAAAGCTATAGGCCTATATAGGCGATGTTGATAGGTAGCTTTTGTTGGAATAAGTGAATTTGTTGTATTGGTGTTGAAACCGTGTTGATCACTACAAGCTTTGGGGGTTTGTGTTTTCGTTTATTGGATACTTTTTTATTTCTTTCTGCCGTATTTCTTTTCGTTCTTTTTCTCGTCACCATTTCTTTGCCCGTTTCCTTTTCCACCGATATTGAAACTCTGGTGGCATTTGACGCGTTTCGTTTTATGACAATGGGTCCAGTTTGTGCAACGTTAATGGCAGCGCCACACTGAGTCTGCAAACGTTGTCACGCATTTTGGGCAACCCAATTGGAACTTGGACGAAGGGGGACAAACGGCTTTCGATTCACCAAAGACGCAAACAACGGACCAACAGCCGCGTTACGACTTGTAATTCGACCGAATAAGAACCCGAGCTAGGAAATGAAAAGAAGGTTGCAAAAAAATAAAATCCCATTCTTGTAATGTTTGCTGTTGACCCGTCTAAAAGTGTGATGACGCTTGTCGTATCGGTTTCATTTTAATAGCAAAATGACAACGAACTAAATAAGTTTCACCATGACTGTTTCCTTCCTGAACCATTTTCGTAGTGTTTCAGTGCCGTGCAATGGAGAAAAAATATTAATAATAAATTAATCAACCTCATTACATGTAGTATAGCTTGATATCTGTATGGTCCAAAAGGGCTTCAGGCAAATATAACGATAAGCCACATTTTAAAAATTGTTTAGAAGAGCTTTTTTTTTCTGGATAGAATAATTGGGTGACAATTTTATCATTATTAAATATAGGTATAAAGATGATTGCTTGCTCTTTAGTGTCTTACAAAGGTGATAGAACACCACATGGCACCAAATTAGTTATATTGTTTGGCATTTTGTCACCGAGAAATAAAAGAATTCGCTGACAAGGAATGCACTGTGAGTAAGCATACTATGTATAGAGTGATGCACAAAAAAATATATCGAGTCGAAAACGTGTGACTGGAGCAAACAAAAAACATCGTTCAACTCAGTATCGAATACCGATAGTAACATCGAAAAAGAACGTTTTAAATAAACAATTTTTTTGAGAAAAAAGCGAATTTAGCTCAGTCGTTTCGTTATCACAAAGTCAAGGCGATTTTTTTTATCTAGTAGCTATTGGCTAAAGCTCTGGCTGGTGTTGAGTTCCAAAGTACTACTCGACGTTTTTATCAAAGCCAAGATATTGGACAGATAATCGAGACCGTTTGACATCATTCCCTCGACACTCCTAAAACGAATAATACGTATATATGTATAAAAAAAACCCACTTCTTTCACACTTTGTGCGTTTTTTTAGTTTCTGGAATTATTAATCGGTTCGAGGGTGTGTTTTCATAGATAGGTTAAAATGGGTGTGCAAGATAAATGACGGTGAAACCAATTTTTTTTATATATAAATTTGAGGTTGAATCGCACTTGTTGGAAAAACCGAGTTTGGTTTTTCTTTTTATATACCATCGGTACCTGATTTTATTTGTCAGGATTTTATTATCAGCATCCAGGTTAAGTTTTATCTCCGTTGTTATTTCGCAGTCGCGCGATTGATAAGGATTTGTGTCGAGTTGTTACAATCAACGGTTTCAGAGTTACATACACGTGGAAAGAATTTTGTACCGATAAACCAGCAAAGTCGGTTTTTCATTTCTAGTTAAAGCTGAAATACTACTTCACATGGAAGAATTTTCCATTGACGACATCTTTACAAGGGTGTCTTTAATTTTCATAGGAGAACGTGTCAGATGTCTCATTAAACTAGTTTGACGTAATAATGACGTAACTTCAACCTTATAGTTTGCTTGTTATAATACTACCTCTTAGTAGTGAGATTTTCTTATCTCTCGAAGAATTCATTCAACAACAGGTGACGATAGGGTTTACAAAGGTCAATTTTGAGAATGTTTTTTTTTTGTTTATCTAAATTAGTTGTATCACCCCTGTCAAATATTTTGGACTCGTTTCCCATATCTCATCGGTGTTTATTTTTTTTTTTTTTTACTCAGTGTTGCAAATGGGGCGATGTCCAAAGAGCTGATGATAGTGACTTCTGCAAGTGTGCTTTAGTCCAACACCAGTCGTTGAATCTTATCCACAAAAAACGTGTGCTGAATTTTTCCAGAACAGTGTTAGTTCTCGACAGTGATTTATATTTGGAGTCCTCGTGATTCTAGTGATTTTTTTTTTTATTTTACCGTGTTGTTTGGAATTGTCGCGTGTTTTTTTTTTTATTTTTGTGTGTGTGTGAGTACTTTTTTACCACAATGGACGAAGTCTTGGCTAATCTGAACACGTTGGCTGGAAAAATTGCGTCTCCTTCAAGTCCACAAAGGTAGGCCAAGGCCATTATTACAACTATATATCAACTATTATTTCAAGTACTATCGGTACAGTGTGTGATTTTGTATGTATAAAGGTTATGCGGGATTTTGTTGTGGTTTGTTTTCACATCTCATTGAGAGTGAAAATGAACCCATCCGCCATTTTGGATGGTGTTCATAAACTTGGGCTTAATTTAGTGCGAGGGTTATATAACCAGATTCTGTATTATTGTTGAGTGCGATGACTAATTTTCAAGCGTTTTATGGATAGACGTAATTTAATGGTACTATAATGCTTTCACTAAGATCGTGAAGCTTATTGTAGTTTACACTATAAAACTAGATTAACTATCCTATCCTATGTGATTCGCATGAATTTTTAATGGTACTTTCTTGTTATGGTCGGGGCGAGTCAGTTGCTATTTGCTCGTATTTGGTTATGGGTTTATTTTGCAGGTTAGGTTAGGAAAACAAAACAATATCATACATTTAATACGTTTTTTTGTTTATCCTAACCTAAACTGCAAAATAAACCCATACAAAATAAACCAAGTACAAAGGAAATATCAACATTAGACTCACCCCGGCTATAACAGGAAATGACTTTTTAATAGAGTACGGTACGGTACTTTTAATGATCAACATGGGATACAACATATATTACGTTGATCGTTGTAGGTTATCTTGGAGTTTACGTTGCTGTATGGCGGCAATACAACTGAGTTTATGAGTTTGCAAAGTTAGTTTAGCTCAGTTAAAAGAAAATCAATAGCGTACTAAATTTGTGATAAATGATTCTTGAATGATTTTATTAATGATACAGTAATATTGTTTTGTTTTTAAAACTAACCAAATCCGGACTCTATCCCATGAACTGAGTTGTATGGCTGCTATACACCAACGTAAGCTCTAAGATAACCGATTACTATAATAAGAATATCTGTTATTGTAGTTGATAAACTATTTTTTAATTATACAAAATTATAATAATCATTCTATTTTATGTGTAGCTCTTATATATTTAGAGGTTTTGCGAGGAAACTATAGTAGGGGATAGATAGGTAAAAAATTGTGGTTTCAAGACTTTTCAATTTTATTTAGAGGTTATAATATTCAATTACATTATCGATTTATATGAACAAAAACTGCTTCAAACACTCGCAATCGATTGAGAACTAATTATCAGCGTGGGGTTGGTGAGCTGATAAAATGCATGAGAAAAAATGTAAACGAGGCACAAAGTTTAAAAAGGGGAAAAAAATTAGGAAAGACGATATTACTTCATTCATCATCGAGCTACTGTTTGCAGTTCATTGATCATGGCAACAAGTTCAGCTGGATGAGGATAATGGCTTTTTTTTGAAAAAAAATAAATTTAAAAAACAAAAAAGAATTTTTTTTTTAAACTTAAAATTTCCCTCATTAAAAATCAACATTAAAAAAAAATGAAAAAGTGAGGAGCAGAACGTTAAAACAAATAAAGAGCGATTTTAAAAGTGGTTATTTTATATAAAAAAAATAAATTAACGTTGAAGTTTATAAAATCCTTGTGGAATTTTTAATTTTGTTATTGTTTTTTTTTGAGGGGGGGAGAGTTCAAGTGGTGTAAAAAGTGAGTTAATGCATCGCACGCACTAATTACTGCCTAATTGAGAAAATGTTTATTTAAATTTCAATTATAAAGCTTCAACCTTGAGCGAGCGTTTTGATGAAACTTGATTTGGTGTTTTCAGTTAAAAGGGGTACCATTTTCGTAATGAGGAAGAAAAGGGCGGACAACATGACTCGTGTTTAAATTGTGCGACATTATTTTTTCGTTGTTGTTTTGGGACCAAGAATTACGGTTATGAGTTTTCTGTTTGTTTTTCAGTCTTTGAGTTGTTTCTGTAAATAGCGACTTGACAGTTGTTTTTGTCTTTCGCATGATGTCATTTTTTTTCCGCTGTTCTTATGTTGAAGTTTAATTTGACGGTTTAAGAATCGTAAATACAAGAAGCTCTTGTCAGGAAAGTGGTTTAATTCCACACTTATGCTTTGTGAAAAAGAAAGAAAACTGTTAAAAGGAGGAAATTGAAATTATGCCAGCTTAAGGTGGGAAGCTGCTTTTTTGGAAAATAGCCCATAGAAAAACGCTTTGACGTGTGGAAAATAATTTAGTACAAGTAACCCTCGATTAACACGGCAGTTTTGAATTTCATACAAAAAAATCTGAATCATTCAAAATGGTTTTCATCGAGTGTGTTCTGTAGTAAACTAAATTTCTTGCAAAAACAGATTTAAAGTCGCAGAAGTTAAGCGAAGAAGTATACTGGATGCCAAACTCAACTATTTGGCAAAATAAAGTGAATATTATTTGTGTTTTAAGGACATCATCAGAAGATAAGGTACTTTCTGATTAACAGAGTTCTGCTTGTGGCTCTACTTGCTTATACTTGGGTTATGGGATCGGTTACGTTAATTAAAATAATATCATGCTAAATAGGCCATTACTGATTCATTAAATTTATTAATTATACATTTGATTTGGTTTTTTGATTTTATTATTGCGGTGATACTGACCAATCTTAACAATATAATTTGCTTCGTCTGTCTGTCGGTCTGTCACACTGAGATGGTGAAAATTGTAAAGAAAATTTATATATATATATTTTTTTTTTGTCGAGGCGGAATTCGAACCCGGGTTCAAATGGCAGCTATAGCACTACCTTACCAACTAGGCTACTTGAACTCATATAACAGAACCTGTTTTTTACCACCTAAAAGCTTGACCGTCATTTTTAACGGGTATACCGCTAGTATAAATATAATACAGGATCATAGGAATTAAACTTGCTTCTTTTATTTTACAATTGATTGAAAGAAATACGGAAGTAACTGTTTCTTATAACATTAGTACCAGTAATAGCTCTGATACTTTTAAAAGGCCTGGTGTAAAAGGGTGTTAAGTAACATTTTTGTCAAACATGATTTAAAAGTATTTTAGAATATGTTAGGTGCAATTCTGTCTTCCTAATGCATAATTTTGAGCAAAACAACAATATGCGTATTGGTGCAAGAAGTGTGAAGTAGCCCATACACAGCAAGGCAAGTTCAAATCTTGAAATGTGTTTTCCTCGAAATTGCAAAAATGTTACTTAACTCATTTTTACACCAGGCCCTTTATTCAATACGTTTGTTTGCTTAACTAATCCACCCTTAACCCCATAAACCAAGTACAAGCAAGTAGCGCCACAAGCGGACCTTTCAGCTAATTAGAAAGTACCCAAGACAACATGATGAGAAAAAAGTCACATTTAATCCACATTTTAAAATTTTAATTATTGTTTAAACCGTGTAAGACCGAATCTTGCAGTTCCGGTTCTTTCGTGTTGATCGAAATTTCATGTCTTTTGTTTTCCTATTTTCTAACCTGTAGTTCTTGTAGATTATCTATGAAATAATGTATTATTTAAGAAAATACGATTGATTTTTGTTCACCGTAGTGTATTGTATTTTTTTTTATTAAAATTTCTAAATGGGGTGACGAATAGTTGTTGTCGACATAAAAGTTTTCAGATGGGAACTGTTGTTTTGTCCATTCTAACAGCTAGGTTGGAACAAAGTCAACGTCCCACTGCACTCCGAGTGGGTGTCGAGGTGCGCGTCTTTTTCACGAAGGTATTATTAATCGGGACTCGGGATTCCTCGAAATTAAGAGTGAAACGGTGAAAGAATAGACTTTGCGCCCCACACACACTCACAATCCAACCCCTGGCTCTTGCACGAGAGTGAAATATTTTTCCAGTTGGAGCCAGGAAGGTGGCAGCGCGCGTTTAGTCTAATTACAGGTGACCATCTTAGAGAATGGCTCCACCAGGACTGATCGATGGCACCCTGGTTGGTGGCCTAAAGAGGAAACCTCTTGTTTATTTATTGGCGACTGAAATTCCTGGAACCCCACGATCCACCTTTTTTCCCGCCCCCGCGCGCTTTTGTTTTGTGTGACCACTTTCGACTCAACTGAGCACGATTCTCATTTTATCCGAACCGCCCTTCGAAGCCTTGTTGTTAGCAACAAACTTTTTTTATTCCGGTGTTGGTTTTTTTTTTATTCCATTACTTCTGCATTTCATTTATTTAATTTGATTTTTTTTTTATTATCTACATTTATTTCCTTATCCGTTAACGAGTGTGGAAAAGATATGTTTAAAGTGGTTTTGTAATGACTAAACGGGATTGGAATGAAAGATACGAATTATCGGTAACTTGATAACATTCACTGATTCGCCTTTCTTTAAGACGATTCATTTAACAGTGTATGAATTTTTTTCAGTATAATTTTTTGTCAAGTCATTTGTATGACGTGGAAAACTCAATAAGTACAAAGTCACCTAAGGAAATTAGCGGTTCACTTTCTCCATGCTAACGATGGAAGTAAAAGCTTCTGAAACATGTTTATTTGTAATTTGTAATTTTTAATACTATTATCAAATGAAAATGACAAGGTAATTTTAAAAACTAAAAATTTTCAGTTTAAGCTTGAATTCTGAATTTTCATTGCTATTAGAAACTTGCTTCGTAACAGTTAAGTGTTAGGACGTTATCACCATTTTTTAGTGAAAATGGTGATTCTCGAATTCGGAATAGATAAAATTTAGAATCGACTCATCCATAAAATAGGTAGGGATGGGACATTCAGTTCGAATCCTCAAATCCTTCAAATTTTAAAAAAATATTATATTTTTCCGATTCGACGAAGAATCCATGACTGATTTTTAGCACTTTTGTTGGTTTTTAAGAATACGTTTTGTGAAATTCAATTATTTTTCACAAAGTTTAAATAAATTTTAAAAAAATCATTTTGGTTTCTTTGACATTTCCAGCTCTCATTTAGCATTGAATCTTGTAGTTTCTCACTTCTTACATTAACACTCGAAAGATGTCTTCACTGTTTATTTCCAAGCCGAAGGGGGAAATTTCTTACTTAACAAAGATGAGAAAGTTGTTATCGTTGGAGTTGTCATTGGAAGAAAGGTGCGGAATTCTTAACAAGGTTGTGTTTTTTTGTTGTTGTTATATAGATATATATAAAAAGAGTTGATTTTCGTGAATGAAAAGAAATGCTCTCAACTCGGAATCATGTCATGCATAATTCATGAAGCTATTGCATCTCGGTGTTGTTAAATTTCTCTGTTTATTGAAAGAGTTCTTGGACGATGAGTTGAAAAGGTCTTTTTCTTCTTCCGTTTTTGCCCATCTTCGGTAAGAGGATTAACGCAAACGTGACGAGGCGTCGTTGTCACCAAAAGCGAGTGTTTGGTCGACCTTCTCTCCTCGGGTTTGCTTTTGCCACCATCATCATCATCTTTGGTCGACGTAAATCCCCGTAACGAAAGGGTTGAACGATGGCCCCTGAGGAGGCAACGCTGTTCGCTCGTGATTAGAACCGATGGGAAAGAAGGTGGGAAACAGAGGTTATCGAATTCATTGCCAAACACCTGTTCTCAAGTTTACTGTAAGATAAAAGTCGAATTGGTTGGCCGGAAATACTATTATGGGTAGGAAATATGAAAAAATTTCATGAATGACCTGAATTTGATAGTATACGTAGTTGATCATTATAAGATCGAAAAAAAGTTACGATTTGTGCACAGAGCAACAGGACTGAAATAAACATTACGAATGTCAATGTATATATGTCAGTTGGTTTATTATAAAATGTCTGATATAATTTTATCTTCCTAACGCATAATTTTGAGAAAAAACAACAATATGTGCAAAGCTATTAGTGCAAGAAGTGTGAAGTAGCTCATAAGTTCAGATCTTTAAATATCTTTTCCTCGAAATTGTAAAAATGTAAGTACCCTTTCACACCAGACGCTTCAATTTATAGTATGACTGTAATTCCAATTCACGTAACGGTTATTCTGATATCAGAATTAAGCATTGACTTTCTATTAATAATCTTAGTATGATTAACAATACAAAAGACCTTTGGTTTTATTGTGACATGGTATGACAATGACAGTCGTGTTGGTGAGTAAGTGGGTTAGCATTGATGTAGCCGGAAAATCCCAAGAGACAAATGAAAGTTTTAATTCCTCCAATTGTGGTTTGCCGATGCGGATATAAACTGGCTTTTCATTTTATTGATCTCGGATTTTGCGAAGAAGTCGATTCGAAACTTTTGTTTGGGAGGAATGAATTATTTTGTCGCCGATAACGCCGAGACTATTTTATAAATGAAACTCTGGTCAGGAGCGCTAAACCGCAGACAGATAGGTTGAGCACAATCCTCGCGATAGTTTTACAGCACATCGCAACTGTTCGCATTTCCATTTCGAACATTTATCTGCGGAGGAGGCCAAAAGAGAAAATGCTCATTTTTCGCTCTTTCACGCAGAAGCAAAGCAGCTCAGAAGGTGGTAGAGTAGCTTTCGGTGACCGCAAACCGCAGCCCGTTGCCTTATCGCCAACACCAAGTTTTCTCCTCTTTCTTGTCGTCGTTGGCGACTGAAAGGCCTTTCTCGTCGGTCCCCCAATTTATCTCCTGGCAGAGGCATAAGTCGAATTTAGCTCATTTGTCCGGATCGCTCGTTGACAGCAATGCGTGGGCGGAAATCGTTTGCCGACCACCAAACGACCGAAGGGTCGATCGCTAAAGCCGCCGTTCGCTCCTCCTTGCATAAATATAGACGAAGCCTTTATAACTGGATTTATAGAGGAAGTGCGGGGGTGGGAGTGGGGGATGACGACGACGTTTAATTTGCCCAAGTTCCATTTTAGGGGTTCTCTTCTCCCATTGGTCGACGCGAGTCGTCGTTTCGCTCCAACATCGGCACAGCGTGAATCGTAGCCGAGTTGCGAAAGGGTTGAAGGTTAAAGGCGACAATGACCCACTATTTTCGCCAATAGGGGGAATAGGTCGAATCGAAACGAGCCTCGGTTTCATATTAGAGAGGAGAAAAACTAAGCCATAGCCTTTTCGGGCATTTCATCGTGTTTATAGCGCGATTGGAGTATGCCTAACTAAATGCAATTTAACATTGTCTGGAGTTATCTGCGCGGAATCGTTATTTGAGAATTACATATAAAGTGACAAAAGTTTTGTTTTGATACTTTTGTTGAATTTTATAACCTCAAAAAAAAATGTAAAATTAGTTGAATATGAACTCATTAACTACTGTAATCCAATTCTGAGTAATGACGGGAAACTTATTTTCATTACGGCAGTTCATTGTTTTAATTCATGTTGCCTGGCAACGTTCATCTGATTTAACTCATGTTATTTTAACTCATGTTGATAATACTGACTTTTTTTTTCATTTTGACATCTCATTGTTTGGACTATCCGTCGATACCATTGTTTTAAACTCACGTTGTTATGGTGAGCCCCGTGGATTTGAAGTGTGATATGCACACGTACAAGGGAACGTAAATAATTTTAAGATATTGTCACACCACTTCTCTTCTTGACAATATATGTTTTGTTACATGTTTTCTCGAGTCAGTATTTATCATAAATTGTCAACTTACATTTTCATTCATTTAATGACTTCAGTTTTAAAATTAATTTGTTTTCGCACGTGACGATGCCTTCACATCCACAGCCCATACAGTTAGTAGAGGACTGAAGCAAACAAAACCATTCTTTATTTTGATTGTTTTTATAAGCATGAACTGGGTTGAAATGAATCAGTGAGACGAAATTGTCTAAATCCATTGAATGGATTTATTTTTCTAGACTTTACGTTGTCTTTTTTCTTTTTATTCCGACGACATTGTGCATCGATGCTGGAAATAACTGCATTCAGTCATGTAAACATGCAATTAGGTTTTTCTCCTTAAAAATATATTGGAGCCCAATTCAAGTGAGCTTGAAAGGAAAATCTGTAAAGTTCAATCATTTTTCGAGGGTTTCTGTCGAAGATTGTCTTATATAAGCCAAAAAAAAATATTAAAAATAAATAAAAAATAGAAAAATGTTGGAAAAAACCTACCGTTGCTTCGGCTTCGATTGACGTTGAATTTTAAAAGTTAAGAAGGCGGAAAAAATGCTAAAATTTGAAAAGCAGTAGTGAAGAAAAGTAGTCGACGATTTGCTTCGATGTAAGATCGTGATGTGAATAATTGACACGAAAAAAAGAGAAGAGAACAAGCTTCAAAAAATGATGAGCAAAAAATGGTTTTTCGGACCTTAATTTCTTTAACAAACGTTTTTTTCTCCCCTTGATTATTTTTCATCATGTTCAGAGCATCGAAAAATTGAAGAGAACAAACGTCATCTTCATTAAACTCATTCATAAATCTCTGTCAAATTGATCGAGACTAGACTTGAGATTTTATTTTATTAATTAGAATTGCCACGTTAGAAGTTTGTGTGCGTAAGTTTACTTTATAGACTTAGGCGAGCTAATATTGAAGTTTGTTGCCTCAAATGAAAGTTTACAAGCACGAAAAGTTGCCAAACTTTTCTTCATTTCCTGCTTCATTTTTTAGGATTTTGATTTTATTATAGATGAGAAAAAAGTAATTTTAAAAAGTCGGAAAGTTTGAGTCACGTGATGGAGAACAATTTAGATACGTTTTAACTTTTTTTACTTCAGGTAGGTATGCGCGTTTTGCTATTTCAGCATATTTTTAAAATTATCAAAGTTACACGTGTCGTTAGGTTATCGCCAATTTCATTGAAATTTTAGTCAATCACAACATTTGTGTACCCAAATGACAAACTTTTCTCACTCATTAAAAAGGTCAAATGTCGCGGCCGGTCATGTGTCTGATAAACTGAAGTGTCATTACTAATGACAAACCAAATGAAGGCCAAAATGACATACAGTAATGCTAGTCGGTGCCCTCGTTAAACTCAAAATAAACTCGTCAGTATGTCTGTACAACGTGAACAAACTGCTTCATGGTTGGTTAAAACGCAAGACACACGATCAACTAACCAATTATGAAGTTGTTCGTTCACGTCGTACACAGGCCATGTATTAAAATATTATAGTTTAGTATAATATGTCATGTACAAACATACTGCCATCAGAAAAATGACTGTTCGAGTGATGTCGTAGAGACATGACTGATCGTGTCGTATGGCCTAGGACAGAACTGAAACAGATCAAGACAAGAAAAGATCTGTTTCAGAACTAGCTTAGATCTGTTTCAGAACTGAAACAGATCTAAGCTAAAAGTGTTAATTTTATTACTGTAAGTAAATTAGAGTAAACTTTTACTTTAGATTGGAGTTTAGGAAAAATTGTTTAGATACATGGAATATTTTAATGTTGTTTTTATCTAACATAACATAGTGTCTATGGGTGTAGATACCAGGTCAGAAAATACAACAACATTAAAATATTCCAGTTATCTTAACGGCATTTTACCTAGGTTTGGTTTATAAAAACTTGGATTTTCAACATCAAAATTTATTTGTTTTACACTTTCTTGATGTCGATTCTGTTTGACTTTAACGTAAATTGTGATCATTGTTTGTTGTATCGAAACTTGGTCATTGGATAGTGATAACTTTTAATGAAATTCCTCCACCAACCTAAGTAGAAGTTTACTTAAATTAGTTATAACATTGAACGATACCAACTTGTCTTTTCTATATTCTAAAAAGTGTTAACCGACATTTTGATGTCTTTTCATTCCTGTATCAAGTCGGCTAATCGAAGTTACTGTACATTGGGGAAAATAAGAATAAATTTGGGTTCGGGGAATTTGGTTGTTGTTGAGAGAATAGCCCAACTGTGCAAAAGAGTTCTTGCGGTACTCGAGTCTAGGGTGCACTGGAGGTCCGAAGGGCGGTTAGGACCGTCCATCACGTGTTTACTCCGACCAACGCTTTTGGCTCGTTTGGCAAGTGACTTTGACCGAAGGCGTCAACGCCACAATGGATGGCGACCCGGTCGCTGTTGGGCTGCTGTCGTTTCACCTTTTCGCTCGACCGCCTTGTCATGGCTCACGTGCCACCTACTAAGCTGACCGTCGTCGTTTTGTCACCGACGACGCCCACGTGATGGATGGATAGGCGACGAGCAAGGTGAATTGGAATACGTATTAACGCACCGACGGCTCTTTTGCCTACGAACACGATTTGCTCGTGTGGAAACTCGAGCCTCGAGGCGTGACATCGCGTCGCACCTCTCGACAAAGTTTTCTTCCCGAATGCTTGCTGGGTGCTTCGAGAACCAGTTAAAAGGTTAATATGCCGAGTTTATCATCGACTAGTAGCGAGCAAACGATAAGAGGGTTAAAACAATTGAAGGAGAGTTGCGAGGGAAACCATCTCTAGTTGATGGGTAAATGTTAGACCCCCCAAATGCCGAATTAAATCGCGTAAAAGTTTACTTTGGAGTTCAACTTGTCAGAAAAATGTCTTAAGAAATTTGAGTTCGAGCTGAAGGAATTTTCTTCCTCTCGGTATTAGCTCTTATGATTTTTTGACGGGTTCTGTTTGAAATCTGAAAATTCGACGGTGGCATATTTCATTGGATTATTCATTTTTTATGCGAGTTGAGATAGGTGGAGGGGCGGAATGGATATCTCATTTGTGTTGCGGGAGAGGGTAGAACGAGTTGGAAGTTTAATTTAATTCTTCTTTTGGTGCTTGCACGGAACGGAATTCGTATTTTCGCCCTCAGGTTGATCAAAAATTCGCGAGCGATTCGACCAATTTGCATGTGAAATCTTTCTTCTGATTTTTGGTTTTCCACCAGAATAGACCATAATGATGCCCAATGCTTCACTACTCACACTTGAGTATTCGACTAGCATTCTTACGCGATTTTTCGACACATGCTATGCGAGCTGTAAAATTGAAAATGAATGACAAAAAAAAAGTCGAATCGAATCGAATAAAACTACACGATAACCATTGTGAAAAATAGATAAAATGTATGACGTAGTGAAGAAAACATGATGATTCTTTTATCTAACTTTTTTGCCAACTTTCAACTCAACCCTTTCTTTAACTTAAATTGTTCTTCATAAGACGTTTAACTTTACTTTTTCTTGTGAAGTAACACGATAATGGCAGAATATCATTACGATATGACTTAAGTTATGTTTTATTCTGCAAAAAAACAAAAACACTTATAAGTTGTGAGCTTAAGTAAATCAGTCTTTTGAAATCGTATTTCTCAACGTTTTAGGCTTCTCTGCAAAACATAACAGTAATTGAAAAGCCAACCTTTTTTCTTACCTTTAAACGTTTCTTTTTATAAATTATTAATTTTTTTTTAGATAATATTTTGCTAAACGTGTAAGTATAACGAAATTTAATAATTATGCAGAAGTCATTTATTATTAATTCTATGCTAAGAGAGCTACCCCACGCTCTAAAATGCCGCCATATTTCAATCGACTTGGAGAGTTGTCATGGTTACAAGAACGGCAATAATAATAATGCTTGTAAAAATTATTCCAAGTTAATTTTTTAACTGTTTTTAACACTATCCAATTAAAATATTCTCTTGAAAAAAAGAATCGATTAAAAAAGAAAATATTGTATGATATATTTAATGCGCTTAGCTAGCACCGGATGGCGCTTTCTGTTATTATATCAAATCCAATCCCAAGAAGGAAGAGGAAGTTTTATAATGCGATCAGTGTTCAGTGATGTTACCGAACTTAAGTTATTATATTTCGCGAATACTTTTTTCCCTTCAAACGTGAGAGTATATATATAATATATTTTTTTTTGCAAGTGTAGGAATTGTGGTAGGTAGGGGGATATTTTTTCGATGTTTTCGATTCTTTGTGAGGCTTGTTGGGAAGTGAGGAATGAAAAATAGCTTTGCAGGAGACGCCTGGCTCCCCCGTTTTTCAAGCTCCAGCGCCCTCCTGTTGGAAGAAAAGTCGGTGTAATAAAGCACGGCTCCATGAATAATATTTTCAGGTTGACTTACTTTTAATTTGATTGTAACGTAATTATATGCATCGTCTCATTTCAGCCAGATGGCCACGCAAGCAGACCTGTCGAATTAACTTTCTTTCCTTCACCCTTACATGGCACTCACACACTTCACTTTTTTCTCGTCGATCTTAATAACCCCCACCTGCTACCCCCTCGTCGCTTTTGTAAAGTAATATGGGATGAAAGTACATTCGAGGAAAACAGTTTCAAAGTCATCGAATAGGTAATGAAGGTTGTAAAGGTTTGAAGGGGGAAAAACTTGTTTTGGGTTTTTTTCAATTTTATTTTATAAAAAATTTGTTTTTTTTTTTATTATTAATCTTGGATCGAGTTTAAAGGTTATCATTGTTTCGTCTAGAATTTTCATATGTATTCGGCTGCTTGATTTACGGCGTTGTAATATTGTGTAGGAGGGATTCTGTTTTGGTTGATATGTTAGTTATGTAATACTTATGTAAAGAACTCTTGATACACGCAATTTTTGGGGAGGCAATTGGAGCACTAATTTTGTGGAAAACTATTGGAACCATAATTTGTGAACAACTGTGTAAGTCAGTTTTGTGCCAACCCGTTTTCATTGGTTGGGTAAGAAGATGACGTTAAAGTTGTCTACAAATTGCTCCAGTTCTCACACTAAAAATTGCGTTTGTCAGTTGATGTTTAGAAATTTTGCAGATATTCTTTCATTCACTAGTAAAAAACCCGTGAATCAAGGGACACATAGGGCAAATTAAAAAAGCCCGTTGAATGGTCTCTACTCTTATCTACTTTGAATGTTTTAACTTTGAAATTTTGCGCTGTTCACTCTTATTGGGTCGTGCTCTGTGCCAATGAGATTTGTAATAGGGTGTCAGTAACATAGAAAATTATTATAGGTAATTGTTATTACGTGGTATTTATTGTTGCATTTTAAATTTGTTTTGTATATTATTCAAAGGTTGTCTATAACTTGGCTATTATAACTATAACTTTCAGTTAATTGATTGATTAAATTGCGTTTATAAAAACGAAGTACAGCCGTTTGTACTTTGAAGCCTTTTTTTAAACTAGATTTGAAATCATAATTCGAAGCATAAAAAAGAAAGTTCTAATACAAAAAACTTTTTGTGGCATTTTGAAGAAACTAGTTCTTCTTTCGCCATGACGAGGTAAAAATGGGAAGAATGCAAATTTTTATTTTGTTATTGATTTTGGTGGAACAAAGAATGCGAATTTTTATTATGTGATTTTTTTTTTTAAAAAAACATTTATTGAAATTCTTTTTTTCTAATCATATTCATACCAGTACCATGCAACGGTTCATCGACAAGGATTTTCAAAATAATCCGTTTTATTGACTTATACCTTGACTGTCAACCAAGAGAATATTGGTCATCAATTGTTATTTAACATGGCAGATATCGGCTAAATTATTAGGTACAATTTGGAATTTCATTAAATATCGGTAAACCCATTTCAATCATTATTTTGTCTAAACGCCAATAGTATGATAAACACTGTTTTCAATAACGACACAGTTTAGTCTTGATCAATTGTCCAATCAGATCATTTCTATGCTCAACTTTATTTATAAATATTCTGTTGATGCTTTTGGGCTAGTTATTTTTGAAAGGAAAGAGAAAATGATCAAAAAAGGGGATTTGAGACGTTGAGGGCGATGGTAGGAAATCGAAGAAGCGCTAGTGGAGGTTTCATGATTAGGTTTCTTGTTCGCTTGGCTGGCGATGAAGAGACTCTTCTTCTTGGTTTTGTACGGTGGGTGAACCTCCTCACCACAACACACCCACCCCCACCCTTACACAACTTATATTTCTTTACTTCTTTTCATCTTCCACCCACGTTTGCTGTCTTCGCTTTTCGGATGGTCGCTTTTTTGTCATAGCACCGTTGCTTGGGTTAATCATTTCACCAATGGATACCACGAACATGGATGAGGATTTTTTTTTCTCCTTATTATTATATCACTTTCTTTTTTTTTACTGTACTTTTATTTTTTTATTTTTAAATCTAACCCTATTCCATGATGAGCAATCAACGCAGCGGGTTATTTTCAGTAGAGATGGGGAATGCAAAAATGATTCCCTTATCGAGTCACTGAACTGATTAATGACGCTATTTTTAATTATGTGAGCTGGAAACTCTGGGATAGTAAGGTGGTGCTGTAGGGGGAACGTCATTTCATAGTCTCTAAATTATTTTTTTTTTATAATTTACAGTCTGCCTAAAGCGCATACTTTATATTTGAATATTGTATACTTTATACCATATTGTCAGAAGAAACATTCAGTATCATGACTCGTTGTAGCAGCTTTAAGATGTAATGTCATGTGTAGTGGACTTAATTTTTTAATCAGACTTAAATAATTCATGTTCTATTAAAGTAACTTAGGATGAGCTAGTGGCTCATAAAATTTTTAGTATATGGCCTATATAATTTATGCATAAAAATTAATTAAGTTTTCCATTGGATGGACAAAAATAATACATGCATCTATATTGGCGGAAATTCGCTAATATGCGATCTAAATTAACAATCATTGTAACAGCTTCTTGGGCCGTTTACTAAGCTTACACCAGGGGGTACGAACGGGTTGTGTGAAGTGTCTGTAACTTATACTTCAACTCGTTTTCTATACTACACGTAAGAAAAAAATTTCAAAATGGACCCGGATCATTTTTACGTGTTTTATGTTCAACAAAATCCAAATTTGACTGGATTATTTAACCTCTTTCATTTAACTTACTCTGAGGTTAAAATGGTTCAACATCTTTGAGCTTTTTTTTTTTGGTAGGTTTCCGATGACCTACAGAGCTGAAATTTTGAACTTAAGCTGGGGTCGTGGAATATTTTCTGGTATCAAATTTCGACGGATCAATGACTACAGTAGTCAATTCTGAAATTTTGTCACACGAAGGGTCCGTTTTTTTTTGACAAGTGTTTGCTGAAGATATACTTACATTTTAAGCCAATTCCTGCCACAATTCCATTGTTGTACACAATGCTTTTTTATATATATAGTTAACTACTTACTCATAAACTATACTTACTCTTTTCTTATATATAGTTAACAGCTTATTTATACTTTATTACGTAAACAGCCATTCATTGTTGAGAGTTTTAAACCAAGTTTGAATCCATATAAACACTTAACATGTTTCAAAATACAATTTTAAGTTCCAAAAATATTTTTAAGTTCGCACTGTTGCTTTCAGTAATTACGTGGTTGTAAAAGAAGTTGTCATAATCGAATTTTTTTTTTTAAATTACTTGGTTCAATTCACCATGTAAGGCTCTGGAGTCAATTTTTTCTTAAGTTATTCAAATATCTGTTGTCGTATAAACTTGTGTATTTTTTGATAAATAACATGTGTTAATCGATGTCATGTCTTGCTTCACTGAAAGGGCTTTTCAAAAAAAGGGATGGGTAGCAACATGTGCTGAGTTGCGACTATCTATAGGTCGGTTAATATCGATTAGTCATTGGTCGAGTGACAGCAGCCCCGCAGTGGGCAGATAATTAACGCTATAACAGCATGTCGTTTCCTCATCATTTTCGCATTTGACCATTTTTCCAACCATTTTTCTAATATTTAAAAAAAAACAAAACAAAAAAACACCCGATCTTATCGATCCGAGTATCTTATTCGTTATCCATTTCTGGAAACTCGTTTTAAGCTGTATTTTTTTGTATATATTTATTTACGAAAAGAAAATAGAAGACGTAAAAAATGAAAGATGATGGAAAAACTTTGTGATTGAAAAAGTAACGTTGTTTTTCTTTCCATTGGATTTCTAGACTAGTTTATTTTCTTAGCTTACATTCTTCTTTTTTTATTTTAAAAATTTCATGATGAAAATAATATGCTGTCGTTGCTTTAATTTTTATTTTTTTTATTAGGATTATATCATTATAAAAATAGAAGAGAAATTCTTTGTTAATATAGCTACTTCACGTGGCGATGTTTTTTTTTAATATTAAATCATTTTTTTTTATACTTAAATTATTATCTTTTTCTCCAACAATATAAAAATATTGTTTTTATTAAGTTTTTCTTTCATTTTTTCAGTACAAATATAAATACAGTTCACTACTAAATTGTACTATATAGTGCATAGCTTTGTTGTATTGGACGCGATGTATGGATCACTATGTAGTCAATTTTCTCGTGGAACAAAATATGCAAAATCTTTTCCGAGTTCATTATGATAATGGGAAATTCGATATTGCGACAAAGACCTTTTATGTCGTTACCAACTATTGAAAATCGATGAAAACGAATTAAAAAAAAATATAACAACTGGGGTTTATGTTTTTCAAATGGACACGAGGCTTGAACTTGGTTCCAAAGAGCACGTTATTAATTATTTCTGTACGATGGAAAATAGGATTACGAAATGGGTGAGCCTCTTTATATACGTGTAATGTAACCAAATTTTTCATCAGCCTGGAATAAGTGGCAACTTGTTGTTGTGTCAACTGGCTCGTTGAACCAAGCGGTTGGCCCTGTCTTAATGCGAGGAAGTTGCGTTTCGCTCTAATAGTCCAATAGGGCGTTGGTTTGGGATGTCATCTCCTTTTTCCCACCACTCTGTTCGAACAAAAACAGGAAACCAAGTTAAGTTGATGAAAGACTCGCTTAGTCAAGTCGACACGTAATCGGATTGGTCCCTAGAGCTGCGCGTGCATACAGACACCTACATCTACACAGCAGCAGCAGACATACGGAGGCTATTCGCCTCGTGTTCGACCGTGCAGAGCAAAAGGGACCCCTTTTTCTCATTTCCACTCGCATGCAACAACACACTCAGTCAGTGGTGTGAAAAGAAAAGGGGGCCTGCAACAAGATGTGATGATGGTGATGGTGGTAAAAGGGAGTTTGTTTCGTTGTTGGAAGGGGAGGTGTGGGGGGAAAACACAACGTTCCTCGTGCTGCTGCTGCTGCTAGTGTAATTTCATTGGCAGCGTGGAAAACAAGGCTGGTGCGATTTTCGAAGCGACTAAGAGCTTTATTGGGATCCGTCAACAGTTTAATTGAATGAAAGCTTTTCGCCCTCACGTAGTCTATTGACTCAAGGCGCCCTTTGCTTTGCTTTGCCAACCTTTCTCGGCCGCTTTGATGTTATTGTTCCGTGATGGTGAACATTCCGACGACTCCTTTGCTCTTCTCCACAAATGCTGTTAAGTCATGGTTTTATTATACTGACGGTTTTTTTTTTGGGTTGTCCTTTTTTTCATCTTTATTTTTCTTCTCGGTTCTTACCTTCGCTACTGGTAATGTAATTAATTTTGATCGCTTAATTGGTCCCTTTCACTGACCCGTTTCTCATTTATTTGGACTGAAAGATGAGTTGCTTTTTTTGCGAGATAAAAACTTGTAATTTGTTGTGGGAATTTTAAGTTTGACAAACTCTTTACTGTTGAACTGTAATTCTAAAAGAAGTCATATAAATGGATTGAATTGCTGAGACTTAAGTTTTGAAAAGTTTTATGCTATTTTATTTTTTTTTATGATTTTTCAAAAATTGAACATGTTTAAGAAGGTGAAACCTACTTTCCTTTATTTTTTTACCATATAAGTTATATAAAATATAATTTTTTTGGTTTTTTGTTTGTTGAAAAAAATACAAGGGATTTGAAAATAAACTGGATAGTACTTTTTTGTACTTTTTTTTAACATTAAAAACAAATTGACAATATATTTAGATTAACATTAATTATTTATTAGTTATAAAGTAAATTGTAACGCGGTAGGTCGTAGATACGGTTAAAACAAATACCGTATATACTCATGTAATATTTGATATCATGTAAACGTCGATTCACGATTTTTGTCTTAAACAATTAGTATTTTTTATATATCTAATGGAAAAATAAACCTTTACTTTTTCGGAGTACATTTTGTACACGTAACATTTATATAGATCCTGGTGTATAATAATATCGCAAAGTAACAGTTCTACAGTTGATGTTGAACTTTCTTCAACATTCTGTGTAAACACCTTGTTTATGTTTTGTGATTTATATATTTTTATTGGTTTACATACTGATTGAGTTTTTGCCGATTAAATTTCAGACTCAAATTGAAGTATGAATTTCAGTTTGTCAAAAGTAGTATTTGTGTAATAGTCGATCCCATAAATTAAAACTTTAAAAAATGGTCTAAAAATTCGATTTTTTACACGAATATATATACGGTAGTAATAGGAATTTTTTTATTCAGAATACTTGCTCATAATTTTTTTAGTAACTTTTTTTAAATTAGTTGTAGTATTTTGTATTTGCATTAATAACATTTTGTGCATTTATTTATTTAAAATGAAATTCCAACGCGTTAGTTCTTTTCTCCAAGCTTTTCACTATAAGCTTCACTGCACTACACGAGCCCAACCAGGAAGCCTATGCCGGGGCGGAGCTTTGGCGAATGGCGTCTTTATCTTTCCTCTTCGACACGTTCTCGTTTCACCTTTTCTGCTAACTTTTTCACGTTAATTGAACTTTGCGCCATCTAGTTTCGACGAGACAAGAGCGATTTAAAATCTCAATTAGCTTTGACAGCGGAACAATGGCAAACTCAAGGCGTCCAATGGCTGTATAATATTGAGTTGGAACAGAGAGGAGTTGTGTGATGGATCCGAAACAGATTGGATCGAAAACTCCCGAACGATGAAAAGAGGAGGGAAGAGGTGTTATCGTCGAAGACGCTTCCGGTCACGTGACGGTGGGCGTGGTCGTCCGTCTTACGGCTTTATGCACCTGGGGAAATTAATTGAAATTCTTGGTGGGTCGGTATTTCACGGTGGCAGCGGGGAATTACTCACGCTGCATAAGTTTCGACTAAATTTCTCTTCGTTTCACACAGCGTTGCTTTAACTCATTTCTTTCGAGGATTCAGTTTTTTGAGTATATGTATCTACCTATATATAAAAAAAAGTCACTTATATTATGAATTTTCTTTTTAATATTTCTTTTACGCCATCTTACTTAGTTTGTCTAATTTTTCGCTATAATAAATCGAGTTAAAGCTAGAAGAAGAAGAGGAGGAGGAGGAGAAAGAGTGTGACTTTGTGTTGAAAGTTGACGAGAATTTTGTATTAGGCTTTGGTCGTATATAAAGGAAGTTTTCATTATCCCTGTGAGAATATAAAGGGCTGGCGGGAGGAAATTTATGCACTTTTTTTTTTTTTAAATACAGCTGGTGCTGCTGGCTGCTGCCGGAGTTATTTTTTTCCCTAGTCGAAGGTGTATAGTATGTTCGATAATAGACATTGGTGGCGCTTCCTCGTGGCGCCAATTAAGCTTGATTTAGATTCGAAAGTTGTGTCGCTGCGTCTTCCGTTTCTTCTATGGCGGAAATCCTTTATAACGTTGCACGGAATGATAAATGTAAACACGCGCTTTCATTTTGCAAAGGTTAAATCAGCTTCTCTCACACGAAACAGGGTCGTTCTTTATACACTTTGTTTTTAGGACTTCACTAACGCAGTTTATTTATCGTGTGGTGAACATGGTCGTAAACATTTTTTGATAACGAGACGCTTGTAATTTTAAAGTTAAATACGATTTAGTAATCATTTTAATAAAGTTTAAAATTAAATTCGAAACAAGTTAATTTTGAAGGGACAAATGCAACACCCAATAGAGGTACAGGAATACCAATAGAGGTCCCTGGTAGCTCCACTTTTGTTTTTACGAAAATCATGTTTTTTAATGGATATAATTGTTTCGAAATTCTGCGTTTTTTGGAGCAAGAAACAGGCCGAGTTGATGCTTAGATACCGAGATAATTACCATAGGTGGCTCTTACAGTCACTGTTGAGTGCATTAGCCAAGTTAGCTTCACAGCTGTCCGGGAGCTTTTTATTATTTGTTGTGCATTGATTTTAGAACAAGCAACAAACCGCTCATTTCACATTTTTCTTTACTGTGAAAATAAATATATTACCAGTAAAAGTATGTTTCTCAAAAAATGTATTAACAAAGTGTTCTGTACATATCTAAGTGATTTATTTGAAACCTTTTCATTTTCACTGTTCAAAACAGTTTTTTCGGTCAAAATCTTTTTTTTTTGTCAAAACTGTTTTTGTCAACCTTTTTTTTGTAAAATTTTTCAAAACTATAGAATTAACCGGTCATTGCTCCGAACTCTTCAATTAGAGATTGTCTAATCTTATTAGACAATAACTTATTGTTTGTTAAAGTCCAAGTTGTTGTAGGGGTATTTCGCAAATAAGAGAATTCAACGAGCGTTGAAACTTTTCAATTGCGTGTTTACGATTAAACTGACGAACGTTGTCGGGATTTTTCGTTTAGTTAACTAAGTTATCTCTATGAATGAGTATTACGTGTTTTAATTTAGGTAAATTGGTAAATAAACAAAATAAGTTGTTCGAAAAGAAAAAACACATTTTTATCACACTATAAAGAAAATTAAGTAATTGGTTTTAAGGTATTACTTTTTATTTTTTTGGTAAATTTGTCGTTGGGATTGACGTGATTCATTTCTTTTAGTGTTGTCGGTATTTTTCATGACACTCGGTGGACATTTTCCAATGGATTTAGATAACGAGATTAATGCTAAGTAGTAAGAGCTGAAAGCAGCAGGAGGAAGAACTAGTCGAGTGGTGTAATTCGAACGAAGCAGCTCTTTAAACAAGACGAGTGTCTTTCGTTGTCGTTTGTCGACGACGAAAAAGACGATGCTGATTCGATAAGACTTGATTTGAATTCGTAGTTTGAAGCAATTTATTTTCGTAAATTAACTCGATGACTCTAAACGAACTGTTCCTTAATGCAATTCCCTGTTTATTTTGAGGTTGGTGAGATTGAACGAATGAAAATGTTGGATGAAAAGGAAAAGCAAGGAGAGTGAGATATATACCTACACACAAAAATGGCTGTCACGATGAAAAGAATGCTAGGAAATGTTTTTTCTTCCTTTTCGATTTTTATCTTTTATTCCTTTCGAAAAATTCGGAAAATAAAAGTTTTTCTTTTACTGTGCAGCACGACAGACGAAGTACTATATATATATATTGACGGAGATGTAAACTTTTTATTTTTATTTTTGGAAGGACTTCTAGGCTGGGGAAATTACATTATTTCCGATTGGAAGGGAAATCTCGTTTCCAAAACGAAAAGCTGCAGTCTCTCAAAAAAGATGATGGTCTAGATTAGGATATAAAATTGATTTGTGCTTTCACATTGGAAAAGGAAAAGGGTTGTTTTTTTTTTATTTCTGGTATTTTTTTTTCTTTCTTATTTGTTAACGAAGAAGAAAAAGTGCAGCATCATGCACGATGAAAGAGTTGACGGTGAAATTGATCTCTCCTATCTTCTCCAATTTGTATTTGTTAAAATAACGTCGAAAAAAAAATAGCATTATGAAAGATAAAATGTTTTTTTTGTCGTTTAGCGTTAAAGATGATTTACAATGATAGTCGATGATAAATATTATACGCGCTTCCAATTGGAATTGTGATATTCAAGTGTCTATTGTACACTCTTAAAATGTTTGCTTTAATGTTACAAGTGAATAAAAAGTTGCAAACTTTTTTTCTATAATGAAAAGGTATATTATTAAGACGGAATCCTGTTATAATTGAGGATGTTCTATTTTCGTATGTATTAAAAAACCGTGCATATAACAAAAACGAATCCGTGTTCATATGTATAGTTAGCCAAAAACAAATCAGTGCTTGTAAAATGAACAATCAACTTTTGATACTCGCGTTTAGCCAATTGTAAAGTCTCTCCAAAAATCACGATCTATTGACAGCTAACACTCTCAGTGGCATAGTGTAAGTTAATTGTATTTTTATTTTTAGTTCACATCTTGTAGCCTATATTTTATAGAAGGATGTAATGTCTCTGAGATGTAGGCAATAAATATACAAGTAGCTTATATACCTGTATAATAGTGAGTTCTCCCACTTTTCACTAAAACAATTGAGAAGTCGGATGGACAAACGACGTAAACACACTTACAGGTCGGTTTCCACTGGCGCGTTCCGTCGTAGTAAAGCTCGAACGGCAAGCTGTGACGTCACTATCGAGCCTAGATTTTGACGCTCAGGTGGCTACCACGACGGAAAGTTGGAGTTGAATCTAGTTTAACTTTCCGCGACGGAACGGTAAACGCGAGCGCTTGCTGCTTCGAGCCGACGACCTTGTAAATACGCGACGGCAAATACCGCGCCAATGGAAACTAAGCTTAGCCGTTATTCCTTAAAATATATTGTAATAGAGCAAGAATATATAAGCCACTTGTACAACGCGACAATTGTAAACCTAATTTTGTGTCATTTCTTTCTTTTTTGTCGCTTCACTTTTTGGTTGTTTTATTTGCTGATTTCACTTTCAAAACAATGGAAAAGATACTGTGGAAAAACGGCGTAAATGCATTTATAAATTAGCACGATATTTAGAATAACTGCATGCAAATGCGGTAACTGCAAATTTTTAAATGACTTCTCAACTTGAGGCCTGTCAACTAAAGTTAACAAATTTTTTGCAAAAAGGTTCATTTTCTTTCTATAAATATACAGTTGACAGGAATTTCTTTTAATCTTAAATTTGAAGGTGCCAGAAGTTGTAACTGTAATTGTAACCTGAACAATATCCTGTCCAGAAATGTACTCTATGTTAGGTGTCTAATTTTATGAAACAAAACATGCTTTTTTGCGTGATGCTCGTACAGAAAGATATGCGAAAATAATCGATTTTAATTATGTAAACGTATATCGCACATGTCGTTAGTTAGTATATCGAATCCGAAGATTTTTATATCACTGCGTTTAGTTTGTATCTTAACTATTGGAAGCGCTGATTTGGTGAGTGGCTGGTAGTATGCAGTCGTCGTAGTGATGGTGGTGGTGGATAGGTCAGTCATCGAACCAAATCGAAGCATCAGCTCGTGGTTGATGTTGACAGGCCTTTTGGTGTAGCCGAGTGTGAGAAAGAAGGCGATGCGCCATTGCGCATGATCGATGCGTTTCGTTTTCTCGTTTGACTGCACAATGGGAGAGGGGGGAAGGAAGCGGCGCCCTTTAGCCCCCCCTTTGGCTCCTGTTTTGGAGGCAAGCGAGTTGATCCTTCTCCTGGACAGGTTGTTCCCGATGAATGCCTCGACTACCGTTAGCGAATTTCATCTCTTCGCTACCGCCGAGTCACGTGACCGAACCGTTTCGCTCTCGCGCTCCGTCGATTTGCGTTTCGTCAAATGTTCCATGGTTCGAATGCGGAAATCGTCAATGATGATGGATTTGAACTATGTCCTTCCTCTCCACCTGCTAAAGCGGATGTTGCAACTTTCAACTTGTGTTGTTCTTGCTGTTGTTGTTGTTGTTGTTGTTGCAGGGTAAAACTGATGAATGTATGTTTGACTTGTAAGAAAAATCGGATCCAGCCTCGAGCGTGTGACAACCTTATAAATCGTAGTATTGTTTAAACCTACTTATTTTATCAACAGCTTCTTTCACCAACAGATCAGCCAGTCAGTATAATATACTTAAATTTCAGCAACAATATCCATTTTATTAGTTTTATGATCTTGATTCAACAGAGAAATGGTTATGTTCAATATTGTTATATACTGTTTGTATATCAATCAACCATTAAAAGTTCAGTTGTTACAGTAGCCAGGAGGGACTTTGGTTACAAAAACGTTTCTATCATTATTTTTCGGTAGTTGCCATCATTACAACGACGATGGGCTATATCTACTCATGCCGATAAAAAAAGACGTAAACAAAATCCAATATAATGTCGTTGTTGTTGTTTACTGCACTTACCCTCGATCGCCATTTAGCCTCCAGAATCTCGAAGATCATAGAAGGGGAAAAACGGCAGGAAATTAAAAAGTTTCAAATATTTCGAACCTACTATCGTTATCTTGTGTTGCAAAATAAAAAAGCAAACGAGTATTTTTAAAAAAACGAACGTATTTATTTACTTAACCGTAGCTTTCATTTTATTTCATTTTTATAAAACGCGCTTTGCTATATTTTTTATGCCTAGAAAAAATGAGGTGGTTCCACTTAAAGATGTTAGTTCAACATACTCCTATAGTAACAAAAGAAGCCCGTCATCAATGACGGGGAAAACTTTTTGTTTCATTACACAATTCATCGTTTCAACTCATGTTGCCTGGCAACATTCGTGCTCATTGATCAACAATAGCCACTTGAACTAAACTGGTGAAGAGACATGGTCTTGTATTTTATAGAAGAGATGACTAGAGGTCGGCCTAGTCACAAATGTTACTACGCACATTCCATAAAAATAAAAATACAATACCACAAAAACTACAACTAATTACTGTCAACGCCTTTTCTCTCCTGGTGTCACGTGATGATGTTGAGCCACGCCTACGCCTGCTTGCGAAAAAAAGGACATTCACGAACGTACGCTGTGGCAAAATAGTAATAGTCGATGATTTGTGTTGTGATATAGAATACTTTTTAAACATTACCATAACGCGGTACTCACTATAAAGCATTAATTAACATAGATAATGCACGTTGAACGTTTTGTTGTAAAAATCGGTTTTTGTCTTGGGAAATTTTGTTTTTATTTTTTGTTTACTAGTGGCGCGCTCTGTCGTCATTACGGCGTGTTTCATTATTAGAGAAACGCTCATAGACTTAGTAAGAACAAGTTATGATTTATTATTGTAATTTTTTTTTTTATATAACGGTGTCAACAAAAGGCTTTTTTTTTGGCAGGTAGTATCTTTGTGTTGTTTGTTAGTAGAGCGAGATGAAGAAAAAAATTGTTTATGATTAACGAGCGTGTTTTTATAACAGGCAACTACTTTTCATCCGAAGAAAAAGTGTTCTGCAATTTCCTCTTACTCTTTCTCCACTTCAATCCCTGATTAACGGAATACTGTTAGAGGGTACAAAAAAATGTGTGTATTAAAAAAAAAAGTGGAAAAAAAAATCCAGAAGCGACAAGTTTCATTATTCACGCTCATATCTGGTCGTGCTGGTGACAAACAAAAGTGGACGATGATGATGTTGGCATCATCTGCTTCCGACCCAATAACGTTATTTTGCTCACGGCGGATTAATTCACTCCTCTTTACTCCTCCGCTTCTTCCACCCCCACTTTGCCTTCTTAGATGTTGGATGGAGGAGAGTGTTCTTCTTTCTTTTGGTGGAGTAAAAGGAGTTTCGTTTTTGGCTCCCCACGTCCATTAAGGATCCCTGCCGACTAGGATATTAGTCATCCGCCTGTCAGATTAATTTGTGTCAAGCTGCTCGCTTTGTGGGGGCGTTTTTAGAGACCGCTAAAAAGTTTCCCACGTGACTCGCAATGGCGGGATTTGGCTTGTCAGCTCAAGTCGCTTTAATTTAACGTCGACTTTTTCTTTAGCTTTTTTATTTCATTTTTTTTTTGTCTATATCATAAAAAAAAAATCCATCCGTGAAACTAAGACGATGAAATGTTTGATTCGGAAAATTTGTCGTCTCGTCTTAAAAGAGATAAATCCAAAGAGCTTTTTCAAGCTGACATTCATTCACTTTGAAATCTACCCCTTGTTCGGTTTGAAGAGTAATTGTTAAATGAATCATTTGGCACCTTCAAGTGTTTTTTTTTTTGTTTTGCTTACATAGAATCGTTGACAGTTCAAAATAATTATAGGATTGTTGTTTGGCGTTGAATTTAATATTGATAAATATATCGGGAAGGAGTACAAAATATAAGCATAATTTAATTTATCTATGCTTGACAGTTGGGATACGGTACTACAACTTGATCTAGCTTTCTCCCCAAATTGCTGCCATCTTTTCTCGTTGCTGTAAAGTTGTCGTCGTCATGGCAACGAAGAAAGAACTAAGTCAGTGACTGACTGTATAGTAGTTGAATTCGATTGCCTTTTATTAAGGTTATTTTTCCTCCCACAAAATTTTTTTTTGTTTGACGTAAATTTGTATTGTTTTTTTTTTTTTTTTTTGGTTTTACGCCGTGACGTCATCACAACTTAAAAATACGGTACAATATAAAAAAGACAAAGTCGCCACCTGGTGGTAATTTTTTGTCTAGTAATTGTTTTATCGTGGCTTTCTGGTTAGATCATTCAAAAAAAAAAAAGTTTATCACTCAGTTGACATCGATGGTCTTTAGTACACTTTAAGAGTAATGTGCCCTTTATATTTTTTTTTCATCTTATTATCGAGGGTGTTTGAGATGGTCGTCTAAAACGAAGTAGGGTAAAGTGGAAAGTGACGTCAGGGAATTCCCTAATTCCTTAAGTGTGTGCAGAAGGAACGGTCGAATTTTCTAATGCCATTTTTCGTGCATTTTTTTTCTTTATAAGATTGATGGGATGGAGTGTGAACGTGAGGGTTGCTAGCCTTTTAGGGGCTTGAAAGTCGATTGGAAAGTGGAAATTTATTGGAGGGTGACGGTCGCTGGCGTGTTGTCTTTATTGCCGTCGATTCGGATTGGGCGAAAATAAAATCACCAATGGCTCTTAGCGAAGATGGGTGCAAACGGGTCAAACAATTTTTTATTGGATCTTCGTTCGAATCGAAACTCTTCTACAATAATACAATCGCGACATTTATCGTTTTCTCGCTTTCCTTTATCTCCTTTTACGGCGTTAATGAAACGAGTATGGTTTTATTTT
The DNA here is from genome assembly GCA_034695005.1 of Cryptops parisi. Taxonomy (NCBI): domain Eukaryota; kingdom Metazoa; phylum Arthropoda; class Chilopoda; order Scolopendromorpha; family Cryptopidae; genus Cryptops; species Cryptops parisi. The sequence goes on along the minus strand of JAQIWH010000506.1, from coordinate 10,174 downwards.
TTCAACCTATAAGTGAAATAAATGTCGGAACCGGTCATAAATCTCGCGAGACATTACCGACACTAAAATGAAAACGTTCGAAAAATTAGGTTTATTAAAAAACAATGGTTTTTTTTTAACCATTGTTGTTGTACTAGATGGAACATTCTTTGGTAAGATCGGTCTTCGAGATTTATCAAAAAGCGCGCGACTTGAAAGCAAAGGGGGTTGGAAGTTGGGCAAGGAGTAAAGTGGAGTGTAAAGTGTCAGCGTCTTCACCGGAAGCGGTGTCGCTACTTATTTGACCAATGTCGACCTCGCCCAACAGACGACCACAATAACGGCGCCATCGATTCTTTGTCTTGCTTAATCTGATGGCGGTGTTTTCACCACCCACGCCTGCATTATTTACGTAGCGACGACTAATGACGGCCAACCTTGGTGAAAAGCCGCAACAGCCACCGACAGGGTGCACGGCGATCTGTCATGATACTCGCCCGATAATGACTTAAGAACTAGGAGAGCTTTCTAGCCTACAAGATGGCCGCTTTTTTTTTGGCTCGTTGCCAAGTACCAACAGCATTCTTGCACCTACCACCTCGATCGTTGGTGAGAATCTTGTGGCCGTGTGAAACTAAAAATGCTCTTGGATATAGCGACAAAGAGCTACGGGCGAAAATTAAAATTTCTGTGACACCATATTAGTCTCCTTTAATGTCAGGAAGTTACCTGAAACGAAAGAACTAGATCTAAACAGGCGTACCTATTTTTGGTTACCATGACAACGGCTACTCGTTCTGAAAAAATGGCGGCATTGTGGAACTAGTCGTATGCCAGAGGAGGTTAACTTAAAGCAACATAGCTAGATACGATCATAGCTATATATAACTATATAGATGCAGTTTTTACACGTTTTGTTGTTTCCATGACAAGTCACTTCTTTTCGATGAACAAAATGGCGGCACAGTGGGACTCGACGTATGTTGGTGAATGTTAACTTAAAATAACCAATTATAAACTGACATTCCTGTTTTTGTTACTACGACAACGGGCATTTTTTCTCGAAGAAGGAAGATGGCGGCATTGTGAGATTAGACGTATTTTTTTTCTAGTATCTCAAGGATGTGAAATGATGTCATTAAATTTAACAGTTTGTTGGTATAAACGTTGAGTGAGCATTATGGCTGGCATTTTTTGTTCTCCATGAAGGCCGTTGAGGAGATTCGGCAATTGAGTTTTTGCAGTCAACCAAGAGTAAAGGAGGGGTAATAGGGAGTATTGCAGTGCGAATAATGGTTGAGTGATGCCACATCACGATAAGAGATGGTACATTGCGATAATGACACTGATGACTGTGTAGGAACAAAATGTTTTTCCGTGCTCTCCAAGAAGGAAGTGGTCATTGGACACACCCCCTCAATGATGGTTTTGCGAGTTTCGTATGACTTTATTTCGTCTTTTTTAGATAATAATAACGCGATGTAATTTGCGGTGGTTCTACTTCCCATTTCAAGTAGAACACGTTAGAAATGAACATCACTATGTGACTCGGGACTTAAAATGATTTCGACCTAAATGCATTTCTACCTACGCCTTTACAACAGTAATCTTTAATATTTTTTTTTATCTTTATGAAGGAAATTTCTTTTAGTTCAATTATTTCTCAAAATAACCGAAAGGAATGTCAAAACGTTCCGTCGAAGAACGGAAAAAAAAACTAATCAAGCTGAATTCAGATTTTTACATTTTTTCAACATTTTTATTTACATACATATATATTTTTTATTTTGTATACATTGTTTGATAAAAAAAAAAAGGTACCGGTAGTATTCAAAATTGAAGCTTAAGTAAAGCCAGCAAAATTGGTTGACTGAGTTGACTCGAATCGAACCAATAAAGCGAGATTTTATTTTTTATTTTTGAAAAGCCAAGTCCCGGGTCCTCGTTGCTTCTAATTTTTAGGCTTTACGTCAAATAAGGGGAAGAAATGTATATAGAGTTCGCTTTCTCGAGTAATTGCACTGCCACACAGCGGTCGATTTTTTTTTTACCCCCTCCTTTTTTTTTTTGTCATTTCACAAACGTGATCATTTAGGATAGTGAGGGCCTCTGGACGCTCGGATCGATGGTGTGCAGCATGACTAACACTTTTATGGACGATAATGATGCACTCGATAATCGAAAGATAATTTCTATTTCTCCCAGTAGTATTTTATGTCACGATACCAATGACAAGGTCATTTTGTGCCCTGTGTTTTTTCCCCTTTCAAATTGGTATTTTATTTCCCTCTTTAAGTACAAGATGAGCGAGATGAAGTACTCTATGTCCGTTTCTAAATGAAGAGAATGTAAAAAAAAACTCGTAGGGAAGGGATGAATTTTTTTGTTGTTGTTATTTTATGACTAGACAGAGGAGTTTAAAGAGTTGTATTATTTTTATTTTCTTCCTCTCGGGAAGTTTTTATCGAGGAATTATTAAAGACCCGGAAAACCCGATTGACTTACGAGGAACCCCTTGCATGTTATTTTCATAATTCGACCATTAAACTTTCATGTTGGATCGTAAAGATAATTAGACCACCTTCTAGGGTGTTCGTGTATTCAATTTGGTAGCGGCAAATTTGGATTTTTTTTTCTAGTTTTTCCTTATTTTCTTTTTATCTGGGATGATACGACTTTATTAAGATCATGTCGAAGATTATAACACGAGTTTAGGCTCGGCGGCGTAATAGTAATTTTTTAAAACATTATTTAAATTTCAAATTCCCTATCGTGATGCTTATTATTTGTGTTAATTCATGTCTTCATTCTAATGATTTTTCTTTTGCACATTCACTTGCTTACAATACCGTTTTAGTGGTGTAAAAAAGATGTTAGCTAAATAACAATTATAGTTTTTATTTGCCGTGTATACTTTTGTATAAGTAGAATTTTAGACCATTTTTTAAGGTTTAATTTATGGGATTGATTATTGCATGGATCATACTATTGAGGGGCTGAAATTCATGCTTTAATTTGAGTTCAAAATTTAATCAGCAGAAGCCCAATTGATGTATTTATTACATTAAAAATCCGATTTCGGGGAAAACCCGAATTCACTAGTCAAAATCTAATCAACCTTAACCACAAAGGCTGGTTAGGTAATGCGTCCGAAGGCCATCAAACGCTATAGTTGAATGGTTTAAAATCTGTAGAAACGGTGTCAAATTTAGTTTTGACTTGTCAAAACCTGTTTTAATTGAATTCGGGTTCTCACTGTAACATGTACACCAATAAATACGTATAAAGGAAAACATCATGAAAAATTTGTTGTTTAGGCCTATCCATGATGATTGAGAAATTTCAAAACCTTAACTGTATAACTGATTGTGTGCAATATTACATTACTATTTACATGAATGCTACGTGTACGAAATAAAATACCGAACCGTATCCTAAAGCTGCAAGGAAGTATATATACCTGTATATATAAAAGTGCTATTTTTAGGACTAAAAAATTTTGGATCGACTTTTACGTGATATCAAATATTACATGAGTATACATATAGCAAATGTTTGTCTTATTTTACTATTTAGTAATTTTTCTTCACTGTGCAATGGATACTTTTAGTTAAATAATAACTAAACTTTTGTAATATATGAAATTGATATTTACGAATTGGCTTGTTCGTCCTAATCGATGTTGAATCGTAAAATTCTAGTTGTACTATTTCGACTTAACCTTATTCAATTCACTTAAATATGGTTGAAATAAATTGTCTCGAAAAGTAATTAGTCGGTCCGACATGTTGAATGGCTTCGCTGCTTAACTTCAACTTTTCATCATCTTCATCATCATCATCATCATGTTTTCTCCTTTCTTTTTCATTTTCGACGTTATTTCGCTTTTATCTTGGCTTCGCAGCTGAAGCCATTTCTGACCTCCTCCTTCGTTTTGATTCGAATTCTTGTTTTTTTTTCTACATGTTTTTCGGCATTTTCACTTTTTTTTCTTCATACGATTGTTTGTTGTGCTAATGGTCGTTGGTCTCCATTCAATGGAGTTGGTTGAATCAACGCGTACAACACCCCACGCACATGAACTCGCAGTACTTTTGTACCACCTCCTTATAAAATCTCCCACCCCCTAATTTTTTTTTTATACCCTCCTTTGAACATTTGCTTTCATTTTATTTCATCCCTTCTTCTCCGTTTCAACCTATTTTCTTATCGCGTTGCTGCATGCGTTTCTAAAATGCACTTTACTATTTTTTCTCCTCCTTTTCCTGTACTCTTAAGTGCAGAATCGCCCGCTGTGCGGTTTCACTAAAGAAATTTTTCCGAGTATCTTATTTTTTTTTTATCATTTTTTTTTCTCGTTTGGAAACAAGAGAAATTTTCACCTCTCGACCCTCGTTTGGAGGATTCGAAGCATTCCCTTAAAACCCTTCTTGACGCCCCCCCGCGGGGAACGATTAAACTACAGTCGACACGTGCCTCAATTTCACCTTTTCCTTTTTTCTACTCCTTTTTAGCAACAATCTTGAGGGTTTTTATTCTCTTTTTTTAACACTTTTGTTTCGTGTTTCGTTGTTGGTTTTTTTCATATAACTGTAATGAGTTTTGGAGGTTAACATTTTCTTTAAAAAATCTTCGAGTTGTGTTTCTTTAACTTTTAAAATTGTTTGTCTTTTCTGTTCAAGAAATGGTTACTGTAGTTTAACCATCACTGAAGAATCTTTAAGAAAGATTCTTCAGTAAGATTGCTTTTTTTGTAAGGGTTTCTTTACTTACATTGGTTGGATATGATGTACACGTTTCAAGTAGTGAACTGCGATTATTGAAGTCCAATTACGTTCAATATTACATTACTTAAAGTAAGATTACTTCTATATAAGAAGTAGTATAGAAGTATAGAAGTAATCTTGCTTAAAGTAACATTACCGTATTTTGTTTAAAATTTTTATCAATTTTTTTTATAAATCTATGCTCCGCCTTTGGATCCACCCCATCAAAAGGTATGAATTCAAATTTCCCGCAATATCACTTTTGTGACATCAAATAATGAGATTTGACGTTGATTCAATCGATGATGTCACAAATGTTGCGGGAAATTTGAAATGTTTTCGACACTTTTCGATTCTGGTAATTGAATTTTATGGCAATTTTTTTTCATCTTAAGAGTTCATTTTAAACTTTATATTGGTAATTTTTTCCTCTGTCAAATATTTAGAAAGAAAATTTTTGTTGCTAAATAGTTCGAATAGGTAGGTCTATTGCAACGTGAACGTCGTATACTAGTGTCTGTTTTTAGAAAAACTTAACTGTTGATATAGTTTGTCTGCCATATTCTGTATACTCTGTTAACATCGTACAAAGAAACATGCTTTAAATTTTTTCTACACAGATTCGTAGCAAAGTAATCATTCCCACAAGGAAACAAAAATTGTCATGGTTGTTTTCAATGTGTCGGGGCTTGTTCGTGGTAGAGACATTTCATCCGCGAACGGAATAGTTGATAACAAATCTAAAATAAAAAAGAGCTTTGTTTTCGTTTAATAGCGTTTAACCCGCTTCGTCATTTCGTGGTGTCCAGGTGTTGGAATAGGTAGAATGGATTTGTTGCATCCGTTGCACGTAGCGGGGAGAACGATAAAATATGAAATCAAAAACGTCGCTGTTGCGAATGAGGTCATCGATGCGGAATAGGAGAGTGTGACCGAAAGGGTTAATAAGCCCAGCATGCAACAGCAGTTCTCTGTTGGACCTGGTGAAGGTATAATAACGGTAGTGGTGTGCGCCATTAGCGTGATTGAATTCATTGGCTGCCTGCCCTATTGCAATTGCGTATTGCTTTCAACGTCAGCTAATTTTGGGCTTCGAACATCTTCCGACTTGTTGGTGTTACCAGAAGAAGAAAAAAAGGAGAAAAAGTGACTCACTTTCGCTATAGTAGTTGGTAGAAGTCGTAGTCAAAGGCGCGCTTAATTAAAAGTCTTTTGAGAAAAGCGTTTGTTGACTCAACTCGCTTGAGTCTTTTAGCGAGTGGTAGCACAAGTAGATGGAATCGAGTTGCGAAACCTGACGCCATTTATGGTAATGAAAGGACCTACTGGCGACTGAACCGTGAAGGTGATGGTGGTAACGGATGCGAATTATTTGTCCCGATTTTATATCTTGGAGAAAGAAAAAACAGTTAACGTTTGCTTGATATTTTACGGTTGTTTAATATACAATACATAACATTTATTATACTCTTTATAATTAGCTTCACTTGTGAGTTTGTGATTTTGTGAGTTTTCTGGAAATTGAACTATACTGCTATCTACAGGCGTTTGTGTACCGAAAAACGCATAAATCCTCAACCGCGTAAGTCCATCGCATACATAAAAAAACCGCATAATTCCAGTGTAAAAAAAAATTGCATTTATAAATAAATAAATTGAAACGTGCAGAAATAAAAAATGGAAATGACTCAAATCACGCAATTACTCGGATTGTCGAAATTACTCGGAGATTGCATACGTTTTGATTCGCGTAAATCGAATTTCGCATAAATCGAAGCATGCAGGATTCAAAAATATATTTTTACATTATGAATGTACATACAGTATAACTGTATATGACAGTAGTCTATACAAAGAGTATAAAAAGTTTTTAATGTACTTGTTAATATTCAAACGTTTTAAAGATATCGAGACTTTTTAAAAATGTTTTGGAAGATGTTCGTAGAAACAGACCGGCATAATTTTTTTATATTTTATTTTTATTTCATTATGTTTTGCTCCATGTGGAACAAATAAACTTTAAAAAACAAAAACGGTTAACAAATCAACAAACGCATATGAGTATTTAGGCTACATACAATTGCTATGGATAATATAGGTGTATATTTTTTTTGCAAATTACAATCACTGTATATCGATAAACACGATAATTTAATTTCTAACCCAAGTTGTTAAAACGTTTGGATCTTTCTGAACGTTTGGACCTTTGTGACGCTAGTAGTAGTGGCTAGTGCTGTCACTGTCATGTGTGATCGACGTTGTTTTTATTTTATGACGACAGGCTACTAAGTTTGGTAAGTTTTGGTTAGTGGCCTCTCACCATTAATACATACTGGCGATTGATCATTACTAGCACCACAAGCGGATCCCTAAGCTAATCAGAAAGTACTACATATTTTAATCAATAAATGGATTCGTTTTTCTCAGTCGCTGGTCGAATTGAAATTGGACTTTGATAAAAATGATTCTTTTTCAAGAAATCGATCATCGGAAAGGCCATTAAGTGTGTGCCCCTTAGGAGTCGTTGTGTTACTTTCAAAAGTTCTCTTTAAAATTGTGTTTTTTTTCTTTTCTTTGCTGTTTACGAGAAACATTGCCAGAAAATGTTCCAACATTGGAACATAAACAAGCTGTCTGGTAAAAAAAAGTGGCACGAATATTTCGGCACTGTTATCATGTATTTATAACAAGCACTTAATTTTTCTGTCACCTCGTTCGAGGCAAGAGTTATTAATTGAATCTCTAATCTTTTATTATTTTTTTATCTTTCAATTTATTTTTGACTGTGATATTTATTTTCAAACATTCTTCACCCACCTCATCATAAACTTGATCATCATCTCATTTTAGATACTCTATTCTAGTCAAGTTTTTTTTTGTTTTTTAATTATCTCAATTTTAGTACACCTTGTTGGGCACTAGTGCAACTTAAAGACTAGTTTTTTGTTTTTTTCAAAAGACACTTTTCTTAGACACACTTTTTTTCATTATTTTTCTTTAACTTGTTTTATTCTTCATCACTCAAACGCAGTGCCATCACTTTTCAGTGATTAATTGCTTCGATGCATCGTTGTGCTTAAACGATTTAAAAAAAGAGTTCGAACTTTGAGACCCTATATATTAGTATGGGTAAGGGGTAAAGAAAGTGACGTGGCGTCACGCTCTAGTTTTTGCCACAGAACGCAATCGAGCGAATTTGAAAAGAAAAGCGCTCGACACACACAAAAAAAGCGAAAATAATGAGGACCCAAAAAATCTTCAAAAAAAAAATTAGTATAATAAATTTGATCGAAACGTTTATCATCGACATTCTTCATCGTCATTTATATTCCATTTTTTTAAACTTTTGCTTACTCGTTAATACCATTAATATGGGGATATACATAAATTATTAAGATATATTACCTATTAAAATCAGGAAATTGTCATTATTACATAGCAATAGCCAAACATTTTCTGTTATAGAAAACTCTTTAAAAACATATGTCTTTTCATGTATTTAAAAAAGAAGAGTTTTCTTTTCTTTTTCCATTTATTATACTGTTTAACCTTAGTGAAATATAACTGTTTTATTTTTTTAATCGGTTGTACATCTGCTTTGTTGTAATCCCTTTGGACTGTTTAGTGATAAATAGAAATATACATAGATTATTTTGTTTCCGCAGAAAATTCAGTTTTCACTTTAAAACGATTTGAAACATTTGTAATTGGACTGTTGATCAACAGGTTGTCTGTGTAGGCTGTATTTCCAAAGCATTAGTAACTGGAAAGATCATAACTGTGTTTACCGACGACGAGGCCGAATCGGGCCAATAATTTGATTTGGTTATAATTTGATTTAGGTTTACCAAGTTTATTAGCTCAACGTTTTAAATGCATCAAAGGGTTTGTATCATCGCGCGCTTGTCAAATTAACAATTTCTTTCTAAATCAATGTTAATTGGGTGAGATGTAAACGGCGTGGCGAGAGAGAATCGAGTAGTAGCACTGCTGTAGTCGAGGTGTGCTTACTCATTCATGTTTTAAACTCTGTGATAACTTATTCACTCGGTAAAGAAAGGCCAATTTTAAAAAGGTCGTATGAGCGGTGTACCAAACTGATATAATATGTCTACCATGAAATTAATAGCGCTACCACGATGGCAGTTTTGTAATGCAGTATATATTATTGTGGAACAGAGAAGTTTTAGATTCACTTGTTGTTCTTTCAACGGTGTGTAACTGATTTGCATACACCTTTCGTTATCGCTAAGTAGTTAAATTTTTTTGTCGTGCAACATGTGAAAGTTAATTTTAAAAAAAAACACAACTTTAATAAATTGTAAAAATTTTTTTTACAGGCTTATGCATGTAGGATCTTAGATAATACGGAGTCATTTTAAATTTTTTGTTCATGTTTTTTAAATTTTCATTGGATTTATATAACAGTCAAACTCTAGGACCGGAAGTTATGAAAATTTAAAGCAGTGCAAATACTTGATAATGACCCTGTATACAAAGATAGACCCTGTATACAAAATTATTCAGGGCTCTGTAATTCTTTGTATTTTGTTATTGTTCGTCTCCAGTGGATGTTAAATGAATAAACAAATACAAGGTGTCCTTTTGAATGTGTTACAACGTTTGAGGGTATGTGGGATGCACCAAAACAAACAAACAAAGGCCATATTACCTATGTCCACAAACGCGCGAGTATATGTTTAGCTTATTGATGTAACTCTGGTGTCAACGACATCCGGCCGAAATCGGCCAAAGAGAACTCATTGAAAAGATGCGACAGTTTCACACGAGATGTGTTCAAGCCTGCATTACTGCAGGTTTTCGAATATTTATTGTGAAAAGTATCACCATTGACAACAACAGTAACAATGTACTGTTACACTGCTATAATGTACTGCGTTACACCATCTTACTGCATTACACCGTCTCACTGCATAAGGCTAATTCTCACTAGGACGTACACGCCGCGCTTTGGGTTCGAAACACCTGGTGGCTCGAGCCAAAGCGCGGCGTATACGCCCTAGTAAGAACTAAGCTTTACACCAGCACTGCTACAGTATAATTGGCTACACTGCATTACACCAATGTACGTTATGTAACTCGCAAACGAAACGTTTGTGTGCCGGTACATTAGTTTATATGGCCTTTTTTTTGTTTGTTTTGGTGTACCCCGTCTCCCTTATATACCTTGAAACGCTGTGACACATTAAAAAAACATCTTGTATAGTTAACAATCAATATGTTTTTATTGTCACAAAATGAACATCGAATTGTAGTCACACTTCGATTTACAGTATTCGTCAGTCATTTTAACAGAAATATATTGTTTATTGATTTGTTGATTGTATTGGCAATTGAAGACTTGCTCGGAATAACGTTGTATGTTACAAAAATTCAATATTGAGATTATTATGGAAAACTGTGCCTCA
>JAQIWH010000505.1:0-47675 GCA_034695005.1 Cryptops parisi | reverse complement strand
TACCATACTTTAGTATAGTGTGGTAAAAGTTGCCCAATACAAAATATAAATTATGTCACTGGCAATGTATATAATTCAGGTTTTGTATATGCAAAACCTTGTTAAGGCAATGTATGAAATTAGCACTGTAATGGTTTAGTTCAGTTGGAATAGTTATGTTAAGAAATATTCAGGTTCAAATGTTTTGCTTAAGCAAACAAAAAGCTTGCTATCTTGTTTTTTGTTTTGATGTATAATTCATATGTAATATGATTATTATGATTCATATGTAATATAATTAAATGATATTTCTTTAATTAAAACAAGGTTAATGCATAGGGTTGTTTTTCCCCTCTAAGTACATATAATTAAACAGTAAATATTGTTTAATAAATTAACGATATAATTTATAGCAATGTTTGACTTGAAGTAGAGTTAAATAATTTTTTTTATTTTTCTATTTTTTTATAAAAAAGTATTTTTATTGTTAACTATAATATTGCAGTTTGTTAGACAACCCATTTTATAATAATCCAAGCTGAGATACTGGTCTCAGCTTTAGAACCAGTTTCCAGCGCTTCGCTTGCATGTTGCATGTAAATGTTTAAAATCGATGAAACGTTCGAAAAATACAAAAGAATCGTTAACCGAAAAATATAAAAATAGAGTAAGTACGTAGATATTTAATTCATGCGAAATAAATCTATAAACTTGACCAATTAATTAACAATGTTAACAACACACCATCTGTATAAAAACAAAAATTGAAAAAAAATCATTCTGATCTCTGATAGTATCTGAGCATTTAATTTTACAAAGAGGTTTTCTTAAAACTATTTATATTACATTTACATATTATAATATTTATAAATATAAAAATTATAGAAATATGGAAAAAGTTAACTGAACTACAATTATTGCGGATTATTCTATAAAATATAATTCCAATTTATTAAAGAATAAAACAATAATACTATGAAGTATTTAAATCCACGTATTTTTTGTCTTATTTTAATACCCGTGGCGTCATCATGTGTCAATATACGTAACTAATCAATCGTGTACCACTGACGCCATCATGTGTCAATATACGTAACTAATCAATCGTGTACCACTGACGCCATCTAGTGACAGATGCAAAAAACTATTATTAAATTTTAACCATTAAATATCTCGCTGTTTCTAGCCTTTAACGCTTCATATGTTAATACCACTGGCGCCATCTAGTGGCAGGTTTAGTAAACTACTAATATTTTAAATCATTGGAGATCTCGCTGTTTCTAATCTCAAAGTCACTAGCAATAGCGAGATCTGAAAGGTTAAAAATTTATAAGTTATCCAAATCTGTCACTGGATGGCGCTAGTAGTATTAAAATGCAACAATCTTTAATCAACTTTAATCTAATCGAGATAAACCTTCATCTCGTCCATAGATGGCGCTACAAGGACTGATTTCGTGTAAACTTGATCCACTGCGTAAGGTTTGAAGCAGATTGTTCTACACGTAACCTTTTGTCGTCAGTTCTGCATGATCATGCCAGATGGCACACACAAAACGGTATGTAATATATTCTGTAATTATTATGACAAATTGATTCCACAGATGGCGACACTAGGACTGATTTAAAGTAAATTCGGCTTGCTTTGCTTCGTGAGTTTTTAAAATATCCCTTCTGGACAACGTGTGTAGCTTCAGAAGACAATAACAAGTTATCATTCGGGGTCAATTAATAAAATATATCTTATGACGTAAGTGCTGGCAATTTATGATGGCATTTTAATAATTATTTTTTGATTTGACGCTAATTATTTAATAATTATGATATGGAAGATTCCAATGTCAGCAACTTTTTCGTGTTGTTACAGTTGTTTACGTACTCATTCCTTTAGCAGCTGTTTATTTTGTGTCCTATGAATATTCACAGCAGTAAGACTCAAGAGTAATTGCATTAATCGAGAATGGCTTCTGTAGCCGCTCGGTTGACTGTTATTGGAGAAAATGGATACGGTGAACCAGAACAAGATGCCAATTCAGCACTCACAGAACTAGATAAAGGTCTCTTGATAATTTCTAACCTGAAAATTGTAGAATTAAGCAGGTTTTATATACCTATTTAATTTCAATCTATTATGTAGGTTTACGTTCTGGGAAAATTGGCGAGCAATGTGAAGCCATCGTACGGTTTCCACGGCTGTTTGAAAAGTATCCGTTTCCGATCCTCATCAATTCAGCTTTCTTGAAGTTAGCCGACGTCTTTCGAATAGAGTATGCTGATTATTAATTCCAGTGGGTTTTTTTTTTGCATCTGCTCATGCTAATTGTGTATTTCTGTTTTCAGCAATAATTTTTTACGGTTATGCATTCTAAAAGTCACTCAACAAAGTGAAAAACACCTGGATAAAATTCTCAATGTCGACGAGTTTGTTCGACGCATTTTCACTGTCATCCACAGTAACGACCCCACTGCAAGGGCACTAACGCTGAGGTTTGCTGAAACGATCAATTTTAACAATATTTTTTTATAGTGTTTTTTTATAACCTAGTTTGTTTTTAAAGAACTTTGGGTAGCATTGCGTGTATCATTCCCGAGTGGAAGAATGTTCATCACAGCATCCGCATCGGTTTGGATTCTCACGATTCCGTTGAATTGCAAGCTGCAATTTTTGCTGTTGAGAAGTTTGCTGCTCAGTCGAGGTATTTAACTTGTTTTGGTTTTAAAAAAATTCTTATGGGTAGAGTTGAAGTTTTCTTCAGCATACCTTTTTGGCATAAAGGCTTGTTTCGAACAATGATAAAATTTAAGTTCCTATTGGTGACTTAGTCAGTTTTCTTTGATTTTTTCTATGCAGTATTTTCGCTGCAAACATCTGCAGCAAAATAGGGCAGATGATTGAAGGGCTTTCCACACCCATCAACATCAAATTGGAGTCGATTGCCATCTTGCAGAACATGCATCATGATGCACAAATCATCATCATCGTACGTAAATTATGTACCAGTTTGCTTCCAAAATACCCTACGCAAGAATTTGTAGTCATCATTCTGAAGACGCTGACACAGCTGTCAGCATCTTCTTTGCTGTTTGTTGAAGATCAGGTAAAATTCATGTCAATGCTTTAAGGAATATCATCTCTTGATTGTCAGCTAAGTAATTTAATTGCAGGTAGAATTACTGGAAGAGTACATGCATTCTGATCTACGGACTGTTGTCAAAATTTCTGTTTTAAAAAATTTGAAAGTCTTAGCATTAGCTTGTGCTCAGTTTTGGAGAAGAAAACATATCGATGTAAGAAAAGCATTTTATTGTTTTCTTTATAGACAACAACTGGTATCAATTTACACCTTATCACTTTTTCAGTCTGTCTGCAAATTCGCCAAAGAAAATCCATACAGTGAATTGAAATATGAAGCGTTGGATGTGTTGGCCATTCTTGCTCAGTCCATAGCTGTTGCCAAATTTGATGTTTCATCAGGTAATCTCTTTATTTATTGGGTGATTAGTAATCAACATGTCATAAAATTAAAATAATCAATGATTACTTTTATTAGCTTCAATGTATCAAACACTTTGTGATGAAGCGTGCTATGATGACAATCTTCTGTCCTCATCAAAAGCTGTAGAACTTCTCACTCACTTGGCTGTTCACACCTATAGAGGTAGGTAAGATTTAAACCGACATCTGCCCATGATGTGGTCATCTTATTAAAAATAATAATCCTTTCGATAGAAAACCAAGCCGATGATACAATAGCCATTTACGAAGAAGCTGTGGTTGCAGTAGAATCCTTAATGTTGGCAGTGACGTCGACCACGCATTCACCAAAACGAACAAAAGCGCTTAAGGTTGTCACTCATTTAGACAGATGATGGTGATGTTAATTTAGCTGATAATGAGATGATGGTGATTATTATTCTTTTTAATTTAGTTGGCTCTCAAGTGTGCTATATTACTTTCGGAAACAAAGAGCGACGTAGGACAGGAATTTGTCAACTCCATCGGTACTTTGATTACTACAACCACTGGTTAGTGTGAAACATCATCCACTCTGGAAGTTAATTGATAGATAGATAGTTAGTTATCAATCAGGAACCCCGTGGGGCTAATTTATTAATTTTTATTAAAAAAAATTTCAGATAAAAGTAGTTTTTTGTTATGCGAAGCATTAGCAGCTATTGCAAATAAAAAACCTGGAGTATTGAAGCTTTTTCTTCCTGATCTAATTCAGCACCTGAAAGAAATGCCTGCCATTGTGAAACAAGAGCATAACGAAGCTAAAACACTGGTAGGTTGCAATTTGAAATAGATAGCTCGTCAAGAGCAGTATGTATACGTGAACACCGACTACTAAGTATACTCGGTGTTCACAATAGACCTGAAACCCCATATTTTATGGCTTACTAGAATTGGAGTGAGTTGCGATTAGGTACATGTTTGGTTTGTGACAACAAAAATTTTGTGTTGAATTGATCTGCAGTGGACATCTATCTAGTTGAACACCCTCAATTTGTTGTTAGCCTACATTATTTATTGTTTTGTTTTGTTTTTTTGATAGGTGGTGATGATTGTACTGCTTTTTCAAGGTTTGATGAAATATCCTTCGGATGAACAAGCAGAAAATGCTATGAAAAATGTAATTTGTGCTCTTGATTTGTGGGACTGTTACAAAGTGGCTCGCCAGGGAGCTCGCTATGGTCATCATCGGATGGCTGCTGATATTTTTTCTCATTTATCCAATAGGGTAGGTAGATAGAGCGTTTGTTGGTAGTAATGGAATTGCAACACTTAAAACTTTTTTTAATTAAAAAAGTTACCTACCTCCTTTTAGGTCTGTTCGGAACATTTTCATTTCTGGTTGGTGGCCCTCTCCGAGTTTTGCTTAGGAGAGAGTTGTCTTCAACCACGAGCAGCGACCAGCAGCATTAGCAAAGTACAGTCCATTTCTAACGCTACCGTTCATTACATGAAAGGGATTTCAGCTTTGAAAGTAAATAACAAAAATAATAATTAGTAGTAGTACTACGAAATGTAAACAATGAAACAAATACCTAATTCAGCCTAACCTTTTTAGGCTGCTACAACACCAACCAACTTACTGCATTTCCAATGTGAGTATGTGCGTTTAAGATCTGAAGTGGTTCAAGTTCACGCTCAACTTATCTGGACGTGCACTAGTTTAAAAACGTCACCACCTCCAGCAATATCAGCAGCTGTCGCTGCTGCAACGAGAGACGAACTGCAACGCTGTGGTCGTATCGCCGCTCAGGTCAGTCAGACCAAGCAAGTTGCTGGTTGGGTTGGGTTGGGTTTGTTTTCATTCATTCATTCATTCAGTTACAACTATGATTATTTTACAGTTGAGGAAATGTGTACGTGAATTTCGCGTTTTGGGAGATCAATACGGACGCTTGTACCAATCGGTGTTTGATGCTGATCCAGTCACGCTGATCAATCTACAGCTGTATCCTTGATTAACCCAGCAGTTCCTTATTAAACATTTCATGTTCAACTTAGGAGTCTTAATTGAGATTCAGATTGCAACAAAATTGTTTTCTCGTTGCTCATGCCATCGACACCATAGCATTGCGAGTTCAAAATTTAGGGTGAGTGATGAAGCTTTGCTTGCTATACATGTTTTATTTAATTTCTATTTGAGCATCAACTTATTTTTGTTTGTTTTTCATAATGGTGCAAGATTTCTGGAGGAAGAACCGCTACTTGAACTAAGTTTAGGAACGTTTAAAAAGCAAGCGAAACACACCTTGGAAACTTTGGGCATTGTGACAGCTGCGCAGGAGGCTTCGCTAGTGGTTTCCAATTTCAGTCATAATGATCCTCTTCGGCTTATTGGGAATCAGGTAACAAACATCCTGTAGTGTGTCATTGCATTAATTTATGTCAAAGAGATTTATGTCAATTCCCATTTCTTTAGCATGTCAATGAGCTGCTTCAAATATCGGGACTAATTGTTGATGTCCCATTGTGTTTTCCACGCTATTTCTTCCAATCGTTACAATCGACAAGCATCAAGGTAAGTCGAGTCACGTGGGGAATAATCCAAATAAAGTACGCAGCAGTCCATTGCACAGCGCTTGATGTTAAAAACTACTTGTTCGTGGTTGATATTGAGAATGGCTAGAATGGTAATGGTATATTGCCTCGAATGAATTGGTGGTTTTGCTTGTGTTTGCTTGTAGCTAGCCATCTCGCCTCAGCCCAGGTCACCAGGAGAACCTGTGAACATACAAAGCAACTCTCACCTCGCTCTCAAAGTGGAAGGAGTTATTCAGCATGGTGCTAAACAAGGGCTTTTTCGTCGTGTTCATCGCATCATTCTAAACATTTCATCAACATTGCAGAATCGAACGCAACTCAATGCTGATGTGAAGGTATGATTTTCCAGCACCAAGCTACTTGATCAAGCCACTTCTTCTTCTTCTTCTTCTTAACATTCTTATCTTTCAGTTGCCACTGGACAACACCAACACGATGACCCAAACGGTAGAACCACACAATGACTATTTCAACGCTCAGTTTTTGCTAGCCTTTCCTGTTGCTGGACTTCATGTGATTGTTGTGGAAGTGTCCGTTCTCGATGAGCTCGAAAACATGTGGAAGACTGGCCCACGTTCCTCTCTCACCATCAAATCCTTCGAAGACATGTCCAATCCGAAACAGATGCTGCCGTCTTCATCAGGCTCAAGATGGTTTTAAAGCTCCTTTACTGTTTGGCAATTGGATTCCATGCAACCTGTTTTTATTTCCATTTATAATTATCGCTACAGCACGAGGCAATTGGGAAGCCAACCCAAGTCGAGCTATAACAACACGCACTATTGAAAGGAAGTCGAGACATCAAATTGTATTCAATTTTATTTTACTATTATAAGTATGTATACATCATCATCCATCATTCTTAATTTCTTTTGTACATTTATAATTTCAGGAAATTTAATAATCCAAAACCTAACGCCACACTACTTGCATTCATGTTTCAATTTTATGTCATTTTTAATTACACTTATTAAAAGAAGTAAGTGGTTCACGAAAAGCATTAATTTTATTAATTGGAATCTTGTATTTCATTTCCCATGTTCACCAATCGTGTATGTATTTTTTGCCTATGTGAAACAGTTGTTTATTTTATTTTGCAATAACGTTGCTGTCTATACCTTTTTATTATATTAATAGTTATTTTAAAATGAACTAAACACTAGGTGGTGTTAGAAAAGACTGGGCGAGTGTTGGTGATCTAAGAAAACCAAGAAGATTGAAAAAAAAGAGCAAGCATCAATTGGGTACAATGACAGACAGACAGTAGAGTAGAGTAGAGTAGTAACCCCACTTTTGGTGGTCTTTATTCCGTACAGTAGTTTTAAATTAATTTTTACAAGCTTTAGTATTTATGTACCGTAGGCATTGGCGAGTGAAAAAGTACTACGGTGGAGTATTGCTGTTGCTGTTTTCAGCAGGGTACTACTATAGTATCTAAAGCAAATAAAGTTTCAGAATGCATCATGGGTGAACATTTCTTTCAGTTATGATTAAAGATTCACTTGCTTTGAGACAAAATAAGTGAATTAGCCAGTTGTTGTTAAAGGGGTCGGACAATTGTTATTTGGCCCCCATGTATTTTGATGTTGCCGGATAAGAGAGGTTCAAGGGTTTATGTTTAGGAAGGATGTATAGTTCAACTTTTAGGAATGTAGGTTTGATTAAATTTGTCATTCATCAGCATCAGCATGGGTGAACATTTGTTTTTCGTTTGTTTCGATCGATGGCGCCACCTACACTGCCCTATCATTCGAATTCAGTGTTTATTTTTATTTTAACCACCTTCGACTTTCTCAGCCCGGAGTTTCCTTCTCCTCCTCCTTGTCCGTCCTTCCCTTCTTCCTTTTACTACACACACACACCTTCACCGTTTATAGTCGTCAGTGGAGTTTTTGTTGGACTGACTCGATGATTTTCATTCCACCTCCTCCTCGAACAACTTGATGCTCATTCCAACTTTGACTCCGTTTCTGTCGTCGATAGAAACATTCTTCACCACAAGGAATCGGAAACCATTAGCCTATCATCGCGAGCAGAAAATCAGCTGTAGAAAAAAAAAAAAGGTTGTGATAAAACAAAACCCGTATTTAGAGTAAGTATTAACTTTGGTATTTTAAAGAACGTTTGAATGTCTAATTGCAAGAAATGGTTTGTTTTTTTTTTTCTAATGGTGATGGATATGAAAAACTAGTTGTATCGTTTGAGAGAAAAAAACCTGGTCGGTCTTGTAACCTAATTGACAAAAAAGTGAACTTAATGAGGCTAAACTCACCTTTCATTTTAATAATAATAATAATAACTTACATGGAAAGTATCTGTATCTACAAGTATATATATATATATATAGAATACGTGGATCGGTATTGTTGTTACTGACAGACGCCATCTCATCATCCATCAATGATGCGATGGATAATCAACCAACTACCTGTGGATTAGCTGCTGCTACTACTGTGTATTCAGTTCACTCACTTGTCAGTTTATGATGACCTAAATGAATGGCTAGTTCTACGTAGTAAATTAACGTTCTCTTCATTTGAGAACTTTAAACCTATCCCAATGTACAGTAGTGTTGATTTATTGATACGATGAGTTGTGTGCAACAGCAATACCACCATCCACTGTATTGGAGCCTTCAACGTGTGGTGCTGGTGCAGGTATCCTGAGGAGGCTAACTGGATTAAATGTGAAACTATTGCTGTGTTGTAATGTAAATGAAGATGATGCTAGAAATGCACAAAAGAAAATTTCATACCTATCACCGAAGAGTTGAATAGGATATGAAAACCAAGTGTCTCTCTCCGTGCCAGAATGTTTCCATGACAAATAAATGCATAACATAACAATGAATGTGTTACCATACCAACACAAACAGTAACTAATCGGATCAAGTAAAAATAAAATGCTAACTCTTAATGAATGTTGCGAAGTAACATGAGTTAAATCGATGAATTAGATTTGTTTATTGAAATACTGAATGATGTCAAATTAAATTGTGTTAAATCAATTGCCTCTCTTCATTTTTGACAGTCCTCCATAATACAAACGAAATGAATTAGGAACATCTTTAGTGATAGACAAAAGTTGGTAACATTAAGCTTACAAATAAGAAATGATGTCTTTCAGTAGTCAGTACTGCTACGGGTGTTTGTGTAGTAGTAGTAGTAGTAGGGTACCTTCAGTTTATTCACAAGGCCGATTTTGTGTATTTGTTTCATTGGATCAAAATTCCTCTTAGGCAGGCAAGGGAATGGCAGATGTTAGCCTCTCAGTTGGAGGTCACAGACAGACGCTAACTACAGCCTTCCACGCTCTCCCGCAGCTTTGAAACTCAAGTACCACAGTGGAGTGAGTAGGGAAGAATCTAAAAAGTAGTGTTACATTTTTTAGACTGGTAATTTTAACCGCGTTGTGAAAGGAAATTTAGTGTTTTTCCGAGTTCAGCAACCAAAAAGTTGAGTTTCCTATTTTAGAATTGGACTTGGTGCTTTAATTAGAAGCAATAACAGTTGAGGGAGGACCCCTTTGATCACATGATGATGATAATGATGGGTGCTATTACAGTCGTCACGATATAAAACTATTATTTTCAGCATCGCAATACAGAAAATGCCTTTCCGAAAAAAAACCCAACGTCCTATCTAGAATGGGATTGAGCGTCTGTCTGGCGGGCGGGCGGGAGCAAGAGCTTAGCCAAGCATGCCATTGTCAACTCTGGAGTCAGTGGCTAGTTTCACATTCACAACAGCACAGCGGTACTACTACCTACTACCACCAACAGACAGACAGACACAGCAGCAGCAGCAGCAGATGGGACGAAGAGAAAGGAGAAACCAGCCGACCAATGCGGTGACGGACGCCAGGCACGCGCTGGCCTTGGTGGTCCGCTTCCGCTGCTCGGCGTCAAGGCCAGTTGGGCACGCGCCAGCCAGTCGTCCACCCCGCTCACTCTTGTGGATTTGCTGCTTAGCCAGTTGTCCTTTCGGTTCATACCTTCATTTGAGGTTCATTCCACCCACGTTGTTATGGTGGTACAAGAGGGTCAAAGTGAACTAGTGTTGGGGTTCGTGGAAGTGATTTTGCATCAAGAAGCTTGTTGAGAGCGAAATTTGCGTTTTTGGGAGGGCTACTTACTTGTACATCACTTGGAGTGAAATATAAAAGTGGCTAGGCAACAAGTTGAGTTGACGGTTTTTTGGTGAATGGAAAAATACATACGCAGTTCAGCAGAGGCATGTTGCTCCTCAACTTTTGTGTGTTGTAAATACAGAGTTCAGAGTTCTTACTTTGTTACATTGGAAACATTAGCATTAAAACTACTCTCAGAAACGTGATTTAAAAAACAAGTAAGCCTACCTTCTATTATGTTATGGCAAAATAAAGATGACTGGTCAAAACAGCAAAAGAATCACTCCCTCCCTTTTCCCTCTCTCTGTTGATCGCAGTGGAGAAAACAACGAAAGAGATGACCACACAAAAAAAAATTGAAACCTGTCTAGGTTGTGTGGTAATTGGTGAATAAATGGTCATTATTGGGTATTTAGAGCATTGTAATCTACTTGAATGTTTCGCAATGGTTGCTGGCTGACTGGGTGATTCACAAATAACGCTAACGAATGTTGCAAAGTGGAATAGTAACTATCGAATGTTGCGAAGCAACATGAGTTGAATCAATACATTTCGTACCTAATGAAAACATCACTTTCCCATCATTATTGGCGGGCTATTTACTAGTTGTTTTGGGAGTAGACTACAAAAGTGTGTGTACACACTCGTGTATTAATTTTTATTAATAACGGTGAAATATGTACAGTATTTCAACACACGTAGCCTACAACAAAAATGAAAATGTAAGAACAAAGAAATGCTATTGCTTTGATATTGTATGTCTAAATTTGTTAAACACTGCAATGCAATTCTCAACAGGATGTGTTTTTCAAGACCCTAATTTCGCATTTCGATTAATGTACACGCTACTCGGTTGTGACCAATGCTGGCCTGGTGCGGTTTTGCTTTTACGTTTAGGAATTGAAAAGTTTTCCGTTGTTGTTTTCGAATTTTAATATCAGGCAAGTCAAGTCTTTTGTAAAGAAGTTGAATCTTCATGGCTGATAAATGAGAAGGTCGGTCTTACAGTATTTTCATGACGACCTGGTATAGTTTGTAAAGTAACCTACATGTCTTGCTTGAGAATATTTGGTGCTTGGTGGGAGCTTGTTTTTTGTTTGGCTCAGCACAAGTCTGGCTGTTTCCTGTCAATCAAGCGATGCGCTCAAGGTCAGGTAGCGAATCGGTTCCCATTGGTTGTCGGGGAAAGGAAGAGCGAACGAATACCAAGGGTGTCCTCCTCCTCCTCCTCCTCCTCTGTTTTCAACCCCCAGCCCTGGCTCCCCGCCAGCCAGCCACCTTGATGGCAGGCAGGCAGGCAGGGTGACTGCTGCGAATAGACTGTGCCGATTCAGTGGGAACAGGGAGAGGCAGATGGAGTGTGGGGGAAGGGTAGGGTAGGGTAGAGGTGATGGTACAAAAAAATTGTACCGTTGATGATAATTATTTTTGTGGAATACAATGTTGTATCGCCAAAATTCCCCTCCAGAAACCCAGAAAAATAACGAAAGTTTAATATATTTTTAATATATTTAATAATGCTTTTCTGTTATCATAAATAGGTATCCTATTGAAAATAGCTGTTTTAGGTGATATCTTAATTAATTTCCATGGTTTCATACATGTAAAATAATTCTGAGCCCCTCACCCCAATCCCAGGTCTTGCTCCCTC
The DNA here is from genome assembly GCA_034695005.1 of Cryptops parisi. Lineage (NCBI taxonomy): Eukaryota > Metazoa > Arthropoda > Chilopoda > Scolopendromorpha > Cryptopidae > Cryptops > Cryptops parisi. Next base: position 35,863 of record JAQIWH010000505.1, on the reverse strand, counting down.
CAAACCGAATATCTGGATACGCGCCCCTGATTGACATTAAGACTCACTGATGAAAATTTCAAAAAGATTTTTGGTTGATTCAGACTTTAGAAAATTATAAATTGGCAATTTGAATATGAGATTGTATTGTTCATAGGTAATAGTTGATAGCCTACATGTTCCCCAAAGTCAAAGACTGGAAATTTTTTATGATGGTGCTTCTCAGACTTTTTCCATTGGCGACAACCTTTCACGGGAGAATATATTATGTGACCTCCACTCTATCCCTACAAATATATAAATGCGAAAGTTTGTGACTCTACCGTGCAAGAACTACTGATCCGATTGACTTGATTTTTTATTTGTTGTCAGCCTATTAGACGTCCCAGATGACATAGTGAGAAAGTTGTATCCAGATTGAATGTACGCTTCGACAACTAATCACGATTATAGCCTATGTTGTTTTAATTTTCCACGATTGTTACCGGCCCTCCAACGACCCACCATGTTCGAACTGACTGTAGATAGAATACTAATTGTTATTGAAATGATATTATGATTGGTAGATGGAGGATATCTATAGCCTACCAGATGACAAATATTAGATTGTAGAAAGATTGTTTTTTTATTTACAACATTTTCAAGATTCCTTCATGAGAGTATTAGTTATAGGTTGATATGAGATCTGCTGCCCACAATAAGTTTATACTTTTTTCTGTTTGGTAAAAAAGCATGACAATGATGACAATGCTGTCAAACAGTGACAGTGAATGTGGCCGTTCAGTAAGAATGTGCCATTGTTTTTGAAAACCAGTTTTTAGTTTAATTAAATTGTGCTGCACTGCAGTGCAAACCATCTTGATCCAAATGTCACACACACACAGCTATATAGGTTGAAAGGAAAGAAGCAGCAACAAGCCGATTCAAAATGGGTCAAGAACCAACATCATCAAGTAGTCTGTAGGTAGAGGGTTTAATAACAATAATGCGTGAATTCCAGTGATCGTTGATTCCTTTGGTAGCGATGAAGCTTTTCGCTATTAATTTGTTCTGCATTCTAGGGTACTTTAGTAAAAAGATCATGACTTGCAATCTTTCAAAGTGTGTTTGTTGTAAGAGAGGTGATACAGCTTGGTAAACTGTAATTTAGTTTTTCAAATGAAAATAAATTGTGTAGTTATTTTTAGATACAGATTTTACAGTCAGGGAATTAAGACAATGTTCGTATTAATGGTTACTACAATCTCCCAAGTAGATAAATAGATACAACCACCATGTAAATGCCATATTAACCATCAACCATGTTTGTTTGCTCGCCAAATACCAAGCACGTGTTTATTATTGGTTAGGTGAATCGAAAATCAATGTCTCAAGTACTTTTGTCGTTATTTATTCCAACATATATTCTTGTTGGAATAAACAAGAATAGAATATCGGTATATTATTTCACACTCTCTGGCTTAATACTCTTTTATTATAGGTGCTTGTAGTGTAGTAGGAATGGTTGGGTCACAGTGTACAGTACGGTACGGTACGGTAACGTAGCAAAGGTGTTGGTGGGTGGGTGAATTTGTTCCCAGTGAGTTTTTTTGTGAAAGGCCTCAGTTCACTTCCTCCATGTGAAAGCGGTTGGAGTTGCTTGTTCCTCTTTTACTACTACTAGATGGTGCACCTGTTGATCTGGCTCGCTCCTCTTCTTCTTCTTCTTCTTCTTCTTCTCTTTTCTGTTAGTTGCCTCCCGGACAGAGGCGACAAGGCCAGGCCTGTGTGCCTACCTACTGCCTATGTAAAAGAGAAGACCAGTACGAAAACATGCAACAACTCCCTTGTTGGGGTGAGGAGAAGGCGCAGCTTAGGGTGGAGCTTGGTTGGACTGTGAACTAGCGCAAGAGGGGAGCGGAGCGGAGGAATTCTTTAACAACCCACTAGTAGTACGAGCCAACAAAATGTTGAAGCAGCACAAGAAGAGGGAGGTGGTGTGGTGGACGGAACCACTGCTATCAGGAAGGTAGGGGTGCCTCCAGCAATTCTTGTAGGTGAGGTCCATGGGAGAGCTGGCCATTCTCATTCGAGGCAAGGGAAAGTGCGAAGATCCGCAACAGCCAGTTCAGATTTGCTTTGCTGGTTTATTCTTTTTCACACTTGTGGTTTTGTTGCTAGATAGCTGGAGGTTCCTTTCCTCCTATAGCAGAACTTAAACTTACCACCACAGTATACATACATACACAGAGGAGCTACAAGTGCGCATCCAACAACCAACACCAGTTGTTTGGTGGTAACGAACGTTTTTCTTCCCCTGTCAGGGTTTCCTGGATTCCGTAGTATTTCTTCTTCAGGTAACGAATCGATCATTCCTTTGGTTCATCTTCTATCGCGTGCTCTGGTTGTTGTTGTTGTTGTTGTTGTTGTCATAACATGATTCTAATCTATGGTAGATTGGGTCGCAGATAGTTGGTCCCATCTGTTTTCATTCTTAGTTTCTTCTTGGCCACACCATGATTCCATGATTTGGCAAGATCCCAACCGATAGTAGACACAGTGGGAGAAATACTTTTCAGTCACGGACCAAAAACTTTATCCCTAGAGCGGCTGGCTTGCTCTGCTCTGCTGTGCTGTGCTGTGCTATTTCGGTTTCCCCTTCGACTTTTCATTTCTGATACAATTCATCACTCTGTTATGAATTATCAATCATCTACTGAATTAGTTCAGCATCCTTCACACAAAAAAGTGGATTCTCAGATTGACAGACGTTAAGATAAAGATGTATGTGTACTTGCAATGGAAAATTCACCGTTGTTTTCTTCTCAGTATAGTTTTTATATATTTTATGTTTACAAATGTATCGTTATCACAGTAACGCTTATCACAAAAAAAATGTTGTTTAGAGAACCCAGATGTGTTTTTCGTTGACGTGATGACGGTACTAATTAATAGCGGTGATACATGTCCAATAGTGAGACAGACATACCAATACCATATAAGACACACGCAGATAAAATTTTAAGAACTGCAATGAAATTGTGTTTCTAACGGTTTTTAAAAAGAAATAGCTGATGATGACAAACCCAAGTTTGTGACACGATGAAGAATCAGCTTGGGTTTTCAATTACCAAAGAATTTAAACTGCATAGTTGGAAAGGAAGTGAGTGCGAAAGTTCATTCATTGGTCGTTGGAGGTGGTGGTGCATTACGTAGGCTTGTGTGGTCCTGTTTCTTCTTCTTCTTCTTCTTCTTCTTTCTTGTTTCTGTTTTTTCTTCTGCTTTCTCCTTGTTGCGTGGAGTGGTGTGGAGTCGTTTGCTCGAGCGGCTGCATTCCAACCAAGGGGTCATTCAGTGCTGAGAGCAGTGTATTCACCTTCAATAAAAATGGCAACAATTTTTCTACCACTTCTTCTTGATATGTATAAATATTATTTATTTCAACTTACTTGCCAGACCCTCATTTTTAATGTGTACTCAAATGGGTTTGTTTTTGTTTTTCGGTAAGACAATTAGATTTTGTTGAATAATTCTAGTTTTTGTGGTTGAAATATTTATTTAAATAGGCAAGATGAAAACAATGTTAAATGTGGTTCATGAAAAGTTTTTTGCGTTTAGAAAGTTGATAGTTGGATAAAAATTGATGGAACACAGAAATGCAATTCCTGAAACTCTTTCTCTTTACATTCTGTTTTGAGCTGGCCAGATTTGGTAAAATGTTGCAAGACTTACTTCATCAAGACTTGATGCTATTTGTCCTAATACTTAAGGTAATGGAGATTATTTTTAGACAAAAATAATCGCTTATCATTAATAGCATCAACCAAGCCCTGCCTAAAGAATTTATTTGAATTGTGAATTGATTGGTACAGTACTATCAGCATCACCACTTGACGCCCTTGGAGGAACTTAATGCTTTATTGACGGCAATGTGTTAAATCCTATGAATTAATAGTTATTTTTATTTGCAAAATCTATTCAATTTATATCCAATCCTATTAAACTTGGATTTTGTCTTTGTATCTGGTGTTAGACTAAACTGAATCTGTTGCTGTGCAGTATCGGTTCCTATAACTAGTAGCACTCTATATATCTAGTTTCACCAAACAAAGCTTATTGAATTATAATTAAAACTGCCACCTAGGAAAACACGTACTATTTTCTGACAAATTTTGAAATTTCTTGTTATGTTTGTGTATCTTGGATTTGTAGTTTCTAAGGGACGTAGCAGGATCAAGAACTAAAGTCGCTTAAGTAAAGAATGGAAATGTGAAACTTGGTGGCAGATACACAGTAATTAAGGAGTGTCAACTGGTGTTAAGGCTGAGCCATTCCACATCATCATTATGCACACACAGCCAACGTTTGTCAGCCGACATGGCTTAAACTGATAATTTCCTGTTGGTTGGTGAACATATTCACGTAAAATTGTTAAAAAAGAACGGCACGCGAAACATTCCAATTCATATGTGGTTTGGCACTCCGTTGTGGAAAGGTTGCTGGGTGTTGAGCAGTTATGAGGAACACGAGATAGATAATGTACTGGAAGTACCAGTTTGCAACTGGTTAGAAATGTGTTCACTTGGAGCCAAGTTCCATTTTTGGTGCCAAAATAGGATTTTTCACTTGTTGTTTTAATGACGATAATTGTTATTAGGCTGATGTTTTGGAACAAGAGCGGTTTGGCACGCTATTAATAACATTTTAAATTTTTTTGTTGCTGAAACTGAAGAATTCTACAACAAATTGAATGCAGTCTTGAGCAGAAGAAAGTCTTGCTAGAGCTATCCGATTTTGATGGTTTACTACCTTACCAAGCATAAAAATTTAATGTTCCTTTCTTGTGGTTTACTGAGCACATCATTTTTTCACCAACTGAGATGTCTTACCAGTGTAGTTGGAAATATGTGTTGCTAAAAGAAAACGTGTTTTTTTCTTCACATTCCATAGGAATATGAAGTCTAATGTAATGATGGAAGAGTTTATGTATGTAGAAATCAATTATTATTTGAAATGGGTCACATACATCATATGTTGATGATTGACAGATGAATGCAAAAAGCTTGTTGTACCTACCGAACATTCTTTTGTCTGTTTTAAGAATGTGCTACGGTGAATGTTCACTTTTTTTGGTTTTTTCAACATTGTTTCTGTGGTTAAACCATTATTGGGTCTGTCTTGTCTTGACTAATGTCATGTCAACCACAAACTGGAGCTGTTGCTGTGCTGCTAAAATGACTTTACTTACTCAACTTTTCTTCCGTATTCTCTACTACTACGAGTTAGTCTTTAGTGGTCACAACACCACCTATAATAATAAAATTTAATATTCCACAATTTGTCATGTGAAAGAGAATTCGTATTCTACTAAATGGTGGACATTAAAGGGGTAGAATAGTGTGAATTTTTCTCTTGTTGTTCTCTGGTTCCTTCCAAAACACGCTGCACCTGCCATTTAAAGAGGTCATTAACGTAAGCAGCTGCTGTTTTGATTACAACTTACCAAGGTTAGTTGTACATATTTTAAAGAGATCACTCTATCTACCTAGGAAAGATGAAATAGATTGTAGATTTGAGCCAAGGCACCATTCACAAACTTGTTCATGACTGATGCAGAAACAAGTTGGGAACGTTGAACAAAGTTACAGCTTATTGGGATTTTAAGTTGTTTTGGTGAAAGGGTTTGGGGTTCATCAGTCATTCAAGGAGTGTGTTTTGTTGGTATTGGTGTGCATGAAGAACAGGTGATGAATTTTTTGTTTGGATGTGGAATCCTTGATAGGCTATAGAGTGGTTTTTGTACAACTAGCAATACAATGGGCAAGTTCCTTTTCACTGTGATAGATAACCTTTACCATTGCCACTATACTACAGAAATATAGGCTTTGTAGACTCACGTTTTGCACAAATTTTAGGACTACAACTACTGTACTGTCTGTACAGTACAACATTAAGAATTATAGATGTTGGATCTCGTAGTCTTTGTGTTTCTCTGCGGTTCAGTTGCAAATTGTTTCATAAAACATTTTGTGCAATTATAACTTGACACAAATTTTTAACATTGAAATTTCAACTCATGTGCTAATTATCATCAGTGACTGTTCAATTTGAATGATGTTTCTCATTTAGTACCTAGTTGATTTTTTGGCCGATATGGTTTAAAAGTTAACAAATAATCAGTATGGGTTTTTTTTTATCGTTAATTTGTGGCGTTCTGGGTTGGTTTAAGAAGTTTTGAAACAGCATGTGTATGAAGTGCTCAGTCTAAAGTGTCGGCAATTACAGGTGAGCAGGTGGCAAAGAGAAGAGAAACTTGAGTTTATACAGAAGCCAGCTGGCTTCCATTTCTTTTTGGACTGTCATTATCTGAAAACTTCAACCATTTCAATGTCTTATTCAATCTTTATATATTGCATTTCATTCGAGTTTTGTTCGATAAAAAAGCAGTTGGAGCATATCTACCATTGCAATTTGAAAAATTCAAAAACAAGAATCGATCCATGTAGCCTACCGGTACTTGTTGAATGTAAGCAAGCAAGCAACCAACAGATCTATCTATACTACTGTAACAAACTGCATTGAAATGCTAATTCTCATCTGCAAAATGCACTTTGCCACTTCTTTACCAGAAATTGATTTTGCATTGCAAGAGAAATCCTGGGCAATGCATTCTTCACTTAGTTCTAATCCCCCTTCTGAATTTCGAAATGTGTTACTACACATTGAAGCTGTCGCCTTGGGTATTATGAATAAAAGTCTCAATGCTCTGTGGTAAGATTGGAAAACAGTTCAACGTATTTTGGATTGCATACAAACTGTTGCAATGCTTTATTTTTATAGCATTATCCATTTGTGAGCTTCCAGCATTTTACAACCAAGGAAGTCAATCAATATTCATTTATTTAGAGTTAGAATGTTATTTTAAAGGTGTTGATAAATAACACCTATCTTTTAAATGTCTGTTTTTGTGATATAAGTCATGTTGAACAATTAATTAAACTTTTTCTTTTTTTTTTCAATTATTGCAGGTATAATGAATGACATTTTCTACCGTTGACAGAAATTAGGCAAAATGTGCAAATACAGAGTCATGATGATTTCATTGTGACATTTTTGTAGTAAAACACACAATTGCCACTACAATGTCAGTGAAGAGGTTAGGCGAACATCATAACACATTCAGAATTATGGCTGCGCTTGGTTGAATCGTGGACATTTGTCAAGTCTCGAGGGGGAACTAAAGCACAGACTGCAATCATGAATTGCATTAATACGAGTAAGCATTTGAAATTTTATAACAGCGGCGAAGATCAACGAGACAAATGTAATGATGGTTCTGAAGGTTCACTAACAGCGGGGGAAAAAGAAACCACCGATGGTCATTTGATGTCGGATGTACAAAATCTTGGTAACTTGGAGAAGGTAACCAACGATATGCCTAAGAAAGTGGTCGCTGGTGATTATGCGTATGCCACCAAAAAGATGACGGCCAAGTACAGAGAACACAAAGATTTGCTACTTTTGAGTGAGGTTGCTGGTAAATCAGCTCAAAATGGAGATACCACCACCATATGTCAAATGGAAGTTGCGAGCGATGAAATGGATTTGAAGAGTAAATCGCCTATTGTTTCTGCGAGCCCCCAATCGGATGGGGCTAACACAGCGAGCGATTTCTTGCAGAAAATGGTGCAAGAGCAGAAGTCTCAAGTGCCAACGCTGTTTTGTCGTGAACTACCCGCGTTGAACGATGCCAGCAAGGTGTATCACACAATGGATTTGAAAACTAGTGCCAAACTGTTCACTCCTTTACACGTGCCAAATTCTTCATCTACTGCAGATACAAAGTTGAGTCTGCACACGAGAAAGAACGCTTCTACCAGTATTTTGTCGTCAGCTGCCAAAAATACATTTGTTTGCTCAGAAATCGTTACTGCCAGTGTGAGTGGTGTTAATAAGAAGAAAGAACCTTGTAAATACAGAAAAATCACTATCGACAGTGATGACGGTCCTGCACCATGTGGCGAAGCACCGACGAGGTTAGCGACGACCGGAGGAAACAACATGAATTCGGAACTAAATGGGAAACTACGATTTTATCTTGGTAACTACTCCACTCTTGTTGTACTACTAAATTTTGTTTGCTGTTTGGTTGATCTGTCAAACTTTAGTGGTGTAGCTTATGTCTGATTCCTTTAATTAATTATATGTCTGCTTCGTTGCTCTATCCTGGTTAATGCAGGGTAGTTTACTGCACACAGCAGTAAACTATCAAATAACTTTTTGCGTAAATTTCACCTTGCAAGAAATTTTTAAAATTATGTTTTAAATTTGTAGGTGAACACACACAAATGTCATTGCAATGTATTCTCTGAGCAGTAGTGTGATTGCTCTGCTGTTTAATGGATTTCAAAGTGTAATGTTCTCGTGCATGAAATGAAAGTGTAGGCCTAGTAAAACATTTAGTTTATTTTGCATCATAAAAAAATTGCATATTCTGTGATTCAGCTAAGGATATTTTGCATGGACTTAATTTGTGTTGCATGAGCTAATTTTATGACTTGGTTGGGCTATGTGTTTTGTTTTGAGTTGGTTATCAAATTTCACAAGAAATTGTAAACACTGGTTTTTGTTGTTGTTGTTGTTGTTAATTACAGATGGTCAGTTTGTCTTGGAACTTATGCACGCAAAGAACAAGAGAGGTACTTCAGGAAGCTGGGTTCAATCCAAAGGCAAGATTTGGACTCCTGTATCCCAAGCTACAGGTTTGTAAAATTTACACCAATGTGGGCATTTTTGCCTATTTTATCATGCCATCCTACAGGGAGGGTTTTTTAAAAAAAAAATCATTAATCAGGCTTTAACATTTTCTCCAAATACTCAACAACAAAAACTTCATTTAAACAATAGAAAATTGTTCTTTGAGGGTGAGGGTAACTTTGTATATAACTTATAGACATTTAGTCATCTCTAGGAATATTCCTAGGATGAGACTAGTTTACTTTATTATGGACACACTTTTGAAATATTCGTCGTTAGCCTACTAATGATGATCGAATTTTCCGGCGGAAATATCGCATCTGACCCATCGTTCAGACCATTTATAACGTGTAATTTGGCAGATTCGAGCCCTGTCTATGACAATTACTATTTGTGTACAGGTACTATTTTTTGTTACCATACATTTTATTCAAACCAAAAATTATAGTAATATACTACACCTATATCACTATATTACAGCAACATTACTATGAAAAATTTGTTGCTAATTATTGTTCTTCAACCGTTCTTGAATTGAAGGGCCTTGTGTAAAAAAGTGTTGAGTAAGGTTTTTGTCAAAAATGACCTAAAAGCATCTTCGAATGAGTTAGGTGCAATTCTACCTTCCCAACGCAACATTTTGAGCAAAACAACAATAGGTGCCAAGTTATGAGTTGAAGATGTGTAAAGTAGCTCATAGACAACAAGGCAAGTTGAATGCTTTTTCCTCGAAATTGTGAAAATGTTCCTGTTGTAACACCCTTTTACACCAGGCCCTTTAGTTATTATCGTATTTATTTATACGTTTGCATGGTACTTTTTGGTTATCCGGTCAAAAGACACTGATGGCACTGCAGCTGAAAGGTGGATGTTTGATCAATCGCTGTTTGCTACACAATCATTGTGGTATAAATGGAGTCTGTATTTTTGCTGACTGGCTACTGGGTTAGGTTAGTCTTAGTCAGTTTCAACTTGAGCGTTTGTCCCAGGCTTAACCTAACCCAGTGATTCGTCATCATAATCCAAAGTGCATGTTTACCACAATAATCGGATTGTAGCCTACCAAACAATGATCAATCAAACACTCGACCTTCGAGGTGCTGCGCCATCAGTGGCTCTTGGCCAAATAACCGAAAGGTACCATTTTAATTGATCCTTGTCGATTGTGAAAATTGAAAATAAAAATATATTATGAATAAATAATTTTTAAGCCCATTCATTAAAAACCAAGGTGTGATTTATCAATTGAATTTTCTAAGCAGAAAAATGTCTTATAAATTTGCTTTATATAAGAAAATAATAAAAAAAAACAATCTGAATTTTTCCAACCCTGCCATCATAACTGGCATTGGTGAAATTTGTATTAGAGTACTAAAAATAGGTTTGATATTTGCAATTGGTAGATCGTATCATAAAATTGAATTTCACACACAAAATAACGAATCGACTCTTATCTCGGTTTTATTTCGCATGGTTTGTTTTGACTATTGTTTCGATTCATGCGCAGATGCTGCTCCAAAAAGCAGTGGCAGACGGTCCATCTTTCCGACTGCAGCTCCTCAATCCTTGCAGTCGATTGTTATTGACTTTCCCAATTCTGGAAGTTCCGTTAGTTCTTTGTTCATGGTTCAAACAAGCAAAGCTGCAAGATGGAAATTGTCTTGTTGGCTTTCCCGGAAAGAAATTAAGCGAGCTGCACGAAATCCTTCGCTGAACCTTTACATCACCTATCAGGCTGGTAAGTGGTGCACTTGTTAAGTTTCCTGAATCGACATGCAATGTAAAATGTGCTATGAACACTTTGTTGCTTATACTGTCAGTGGCACATAATTTTGTGACTTGATTTTTCAATAGCATTGCAAAGGAATCGCCCTCTTCCGTCGATTTTCAAACATGATTTGAATACCATCCGGTCCAATGTGAAGTGTAAACGAAAAACTTTGAATGATTTATTCAAAGTGTTGCAGAGCCACAGGTTAAATAGCAATCAGTTGCAGGCGTCTGTTAATTCATTGAGGCTTATTCCTTCAACACTGGGTAAAGAAACGACTAAAACAAACAAATCTCTGTTGCTCAGTGCGCTCACCAAACCCCAAGTGAAAGACGAAAAACCACTTGAAGGTTTGAACGAAACTTCACGATCAACCACTCACAGTCCGATTTCCACATTGCTGCTTGATGATGCTTCAAAGATCTCGTCAAAGATGATGGAACAATCGTGGAATTTTGAAAAATTGAACAACTGTATTAAAGACAGAAACGATTTGAGACCATCTTTAATGAATGCTCATGACAATTCTGATCGAAATACTAGCTTAGAACATGTGCCAAAAACGACCAAGTCGGAAAGTGCTTCATCATCGGATCTCTTACCTTTACCAGACTGGTACTTGGATCCTAGCAAAGCAGAAGTGCCCGTTTCTGAAATGATAGGCTATCCCCGCCCTTATTTCCCACCTGGACCAGGTGACCAGCCAATGCATCTTGCAAAGAAGCGCCATCCAGAAACTGCTTCTGGTCCATATCCTGTCTACATGATGAAAAAGAAGTTGTGTCTCAAAAAGGAAGACCAAGTGTTCAAAAATAAGTGCATGAAGAATGAAGAGAATTCTAACGGTGAGTACGCCTGCATACCCTTTTTGTCAAGATCCTAGTTAAAAGCTTTCCCTACTCGGCCCTAAATTAAGATAAGAATTTTCCAACTGATTCATGTTGCTGTTTCTTTTCCATACTGCAGACTCAAGTCTAATGCGTGACTCGTATACCAGTCGATGGCTCTCAAAAGAGTGTTTTGTGGAATGTCCTGATGAGTCATCCTCCCCACCCATTGCAAGAAATAAAAGTTCGGAACTAGTCGACAGTGAACGAGAAACCATAGGTGACCACCTGTCGTGCAACTCCAGTGACTCTCATTTGAAGGCTCGTTGTGCCAAACGTTTTGGAAGTTATGGTCGAGGCCATGCTGTCAACGAAGCTATTCGAACATTTGTAATTAGTGATATTGTCAACTTAGGCGGTGACGTTGAATCTCGTTATGTGCCTAGGGGAGTTTACCCTGAAGTTGCTTCTAGGTTGTTACTGTTGCATCTAATAAGAGCATTAGTTTCAGTTTGCCGGGAACAAAAAATGAATTAAAATGTGTTCATTTCAGGTACAAAATAGATGTATCCACAACAACTCGGTGGTGGCTGCGATACTGTGCAGATTATGAGCAGCCATCAAAGCAGGGTGAAGCCTCGTCGTTGCTCGGAAATGTCAACTCGTACCCAGACCCCATGAAATGCTCCAAGTTGCCAGAACCAACTAACAACACATCACAAAATGTACAAAATACGTCCCTTTGTATTAAAAGTAAGTGAGAAACGCAAACTCTCTTTTTGGGGCGATTAACGTTTGGGTTTTCTGCAGTCCATTAATCTTTCTGTATCCATTCAGGTGAATTCACATCGACCAAAATAAAAAATCCTATTTCGCTGAAAAAAATGTACATATCATCTCATATGCAGGAAGAGTTATCCAGTTTTATGGTAGATGGAAACAAAAATTGCCACCAAGAAATCTCGAATTGCTCCACTCGGCAAGATGCGTATCCAGTCGATGGCTCTTCACATGCAACGGAAGGTACACGCACCGGTCTTATCAGAGGAACTATACATGTCTAATGCTGCAGCAATACGTTGAAATGTTGAATGCCAATTTTTTTGTTGTATGTGTTTCAGAGGTGCCTTTGGATTTAAGCGTGAAGAGAATCAAAACTGAAAATGTTGATGATTCAGTTCACCCTGGAAACAGTAGGCAGTGCAGCTCCGTGATGGTGAATGTCAATGATAAAGCCTATTGTCATGTTCCATTAAGTAACCACCACTTCACTGCTCTTGAAAGAACGTCGCCCAGCAATCGACCAGCTTTTGTTCCCAAAAATTCCACAACCAGTGATTTACAAAGGCACACGACTTTTGTTCGGGGAAATAACCCGACCTACGTAAAATCTGAAGGAAGAACGTCTACCCATTCTTCTGATTTCGAAAACGATGACAGTGATCCTGGATTAATTGCCAATTCTGATGGACGTTCCAAGAACGTCATTACAAATCACCATTATGCTGATATAGAGCTCGCATCGAGAGAGAATCAAAGTCTTTCTTCCCGTGGTAGTGCCTCGAAATCATCTGATCCACAATCAAACATATCACATACCACATCGGTCAACAGGTCGACATCTGGTTCGCAGATGAACGTTGTCGCCACAACTAAGCAGAATTCTAGTCTTAAATTGACGTGTGATGACGAAATGAGCTCCAAAACCAGATCTTTGTGCATAGGGTCAAACAACGTGCACAAATCGGAGTATTCTTCCCTTGGCATGACAGCGAACGGAATGTCTCCGGATTATGCAGGATTACCACCGCCTCCACCGCCCCATGCGTCACCTTTAACTCTTGCTCCATGGTCATACCCACCTTGCCCAGTGATGGCTTATGGGCCTGCACTCATTAACAGCTATTATTATTGCTGCTGTTTTTTGCCTGGCTGTAGGTTTCATTATATCTACTCTCCTAGTAAGTTAAATCAAAGTCATGTTTTTTAAACTTTTTTATGGTTAATTCATTGTGAATTGGAACCTCTTTAAACTGCCGCCTCTAAAAGTTGAGCGATGAACAAGGGTGGTCGGATTGATGGGTGACAAGATACATACATTGGTTTTGTGTTCTTTAGTGGCGATAAGCAAGGGAATGGCGGTTTATTGGGGGGTGGGGGGTGGAACGAGGGTCTACTGTAGTTCTGTGTTAGATCAGTTTGACGCTTTATTTCACACACTGTTGTGGAAGGTTATACATTGCCTAGAAGTTAAATTGTAAACTTGGGTAGTACATTTCTGATTATGGTGTATTCGTAGATGAGCAGACAGTCGATACAGGAAATACGTTAACTGCATCATCATCATCATCTTTACTAGTTGCTAATGGATACACAAAGTGTTGTCCATCGGTAGCAGGTGAGTTTCATTTTTTTAAAGAAACTGATTTTAAATTGAGTATTTATTAACACGTGTTTCTTTTTATTTAGATTGTTCTCCCATGCTTTTGAATTCTATGTATCCTAATAATATCTACAAATCATGGGAATTGTCAGTAAATGATAGTAAAGATGAAGAGAAAAGCTCGGATCTGGTACTTCCAAAAGTTGGTTCCCCTATAACTACACTAGAAGAAACGCCAGAGTCTAGTACAGGTAAGAGTACTTGGAATGCTATTTTTGCTTTGCTGTGTAAATTTTTTGTTGCACTTGTATATCATGCCATTTATGCTTGAAAAAAAAAAAAATTTGAAAGAAGCTTTTTAAAAAAAAAAAAATTTAATTTTTTTTTTTTTTTTTTTTAAAAAAGATGAAATTGTTACAAACACCACCAGCACGTTAAATTTAATTATTTTTTTTTATTGAATTCTTTTTTAAGATGCAACGGGTTCAATGTTGAAACATCTTTTGTTGAAACCATCAAGATCAACACCCGATAAGTCACCCATCCCATCATCAGCGGCCATTGGTTCTCTCGAGGGGACAAATGGTTCAAGACCATCGAGTGTGTCTAGCTTTTCACTTTCTCAAGGAAATGGATCTGAACATCGTCTGGGTTGTCATTCTCCAGTTGATGAGCACATTGATGTTGTTGCTTCATACCCATTACATTCCACAAACAAAGATGAAGAAAACGATTTAGCGGTCGCGGTGTCTCCCAGATCACCAGTCATTCATGTTAGCGAAGATTCATCAGATGGTCTTTTGCAAATTGTTTTACCCGATGCCTTGGAAGAGGAGGATATACCAGATTAGAGGCGTGTTTCTTCTTCTTCTTCACCCAGTGAGGAAAACCACGTAGGTAGGTATGTACAGTATGTGGAAATTTGGGTATGCTGAAAGTTGAAACGAGAATGTTGGTTCAAGATTTTGCTTCAAATTATAGTAAAACTGGTACATACATTGGTCTCTTTTTTTTTTTTTTTTTTTACGATTTTTCATGAAGTTAAAACATCCAATTACCAATTATTGGTTACTTACATGTTGTGTGCAGTTGTTTTTTTTCCTTCAGTATTTGTTGCAGACCAGTATTTACTTATTTTGTAATACAAATTATTATATTAATACCAGTATGTTATTTATTGACGCCATGATTGGTGATGATAAAATGAAGTAGAAAGTAATAACTTGTAATATTTTATCCAAAAAAATTTATTTTAAGATTCAGTGGCAAACAATTTTAAATCGCACATAAAACATATTGTTAAGTCTTCAGTTTCCAAACGAAGTACTATAAGCTAAAAATTGACGAGATTTGATTCATGTTGTAAATAATACAAGCTTCCTTCGTAATTTTGGCATACATTTTTATGAACGCGATGGTTGATGTTAACTGCTAAAAAGTAACGGCAAACAATGGAATTTTAAATAAAACAGGCTAATTTTTTTTTTCTTCCTGGAGTTTCAAAAGGCTCAACTCGAAATGGTTTTTCTTTTGGCAACAAGTCGAACATAGTTTTATGACAAATCCTATGATTTTACAAATGTATTTATGACTATTGTTTTTACATAACATTTATCATCATTGCTGATACAGCAAAATTTTGTTTATTGCTGATGTTTATCCCAGTGTATAATTTGCATAACAAATGATTGTTAGTTGAAAGATGCAGTATAACAAGTTGTTGCCCTTCCTTGCGTCTGGGTCATTCATTTCACATCAAGGATGTGCTAAAGTTTATATCTTTGTGTTGCTTAATATAATATCAATCCACTCGTGCATGCTTGGACACACTTTTTTAATTGTCATTAGGATTGGTCGCTGGTACATGTTTGATTTCAAAGTGGTCTCGCTCGCTGCTCTGTGTCTAAAAAAATGATGTGTGTCCAAGTCTGTAGTGATGTTGATGATTGATCCTAATATTTTTAAGGCTAGTCAATTTTATTTAACATGGGACACTATTAGAAGAAAAAAAATGTTTTTGTTAGCATTTGAATGGCAATATTATATTTATTAAAATGTGAATGATAAATGTTTTGTTTTGTTTTGATGTGTTCAAAACTAAAGGTTCGTTGCAACGATTCAAATGTTGCTTTGACGTTTTTCATTATGCAATCAGTTAGTATTGAAAAATGCTGTTAGACTGAAAACTAAACTGTACATTGAAAGTGTACATACTAAAATTTCGTTAGACGAGTGCTAAGTATCAATTGCTGATAGCGTGTTTGTTTGTTTTTTTTTATTTTATATATAATTTTGTGTTGCTATATGTTTTGTTTTTCATTATTATTATTATTATTATTATTTTAATTAAGACCGTTGGCGTAATGTGAACTATGTTTGTTATGTGGAACTCGATGAAGATCAAACATTTTACATAGCAAAACGTTTTTGAACGTGCTGGTTGATTTCTGCCAAATTAATGCATTTTCAAAACCATTGAAAATTAATGCAAACAAATAGGATCGAACGGTTTGGTTGTTTGATCTCCATTAACTATTTTCACTACATTCATTCATTCATTCATTCATTCATTCACTCACTCATTCATCCATCCGTGTATCTAACTCTGGTTTTGGTCCAGTTTACATGAAGAGTATTTGCTTTTTTGTCCCAAGTTTCGTACATGGTATCTACTGCTAATTTTGACGGCAGTTTTTGCAAGCTGTTTGTACATGTATGCTATTTTCTCCAGTAAAGTCCAATATGCTTATGTCAACAGGGTTCTCCATCAAAGTAAAAGAATATTAAAAATACTATTTTATAGAATTGTATACGTGAGGTTAAAAAGTAATTTTTTAAAGAAAAAAAAAATTATTCTACTTTGATGTCATGTTGCTGTTTTTTCTCAGGATTTTCTGTTGTCTCACTACGTGCATTTGCTACCCAACTATTTTTGTATATTGATTCATTGAACAAACTGTGATAACATGGGTGACATTGAAAAAAAAAATATAAATACATAAAATAAAAAATAACCTCTAAAAAAGAATTTTACAGGCAAAAAAAACAAAACAAAAACAATCTACCTATCCTACAGTAAATTGTTTGCATTTCAACTGTTAAAAGTTGTATCCTTGGATACATTACATTGTGGTTAGCACAATTAAAATTTATAACTGAGAAAAAGTTGAATAAATGGCTTTCTGGTTCCAAGTTTCATGTCCATTTAAACTTTGCAACTTTTATTTTGTTCATTTTTATACATAACATACATTGAAAAATACAAGTTAAATTGACTTGATAAAGTTTTAGCCGTAGAACATTGTATTTTAAATATATAATATTGTGTGAGTTGTAGCTTTGGCGTGATTGTGAAATGGGAACAACTTTTCCCGCTCTTTGTTTTGAGCGGGAATTAGGACGTCACTGATGACGTCATTAAATCTTGGTGGCGCGAAGAGATCGTCTATTCGAATTGCTAAATTCGTCGTTTGAATTGACGTGTTCAAGATTGTTTCCTTCGATTTGGTCATCAATGAGAAGATATCATTGATAACCCAATATAAAAAGGTCAACTATTCATGTTTAGGACACGTAATTAATATTACTCACGAATAAGAATTGTTATTTTCACAAGTATTAGTTGCTCAATAACCGCCGAGTCCATGACCATGTCAAGTCACGTTTATTAAGCAAATAATACTTTCGTATTGAGATCTTTAAATGATAAGTGGAATTTTAGTACTCTTCGATTAGATGCCCGACTTCTCTAGTGTCGCTACTTGCTTGTACTGTGTTTATTTTGCAGATTAAGTTAGGAGAATAAAAGCAAATACATTTCATAACGCTTTTGTTCTTAACCCTAACTTGCAAAATAAACCTATAAACAAGTAGCAACGCAAGAGGTCGGTCGGGCGTCTAATTGAAAAGTATTTGAAGGAAAGGTGAAATTACTACCTATACGTTCACGTATGGCAGTGGCGGATTTACGCGGGGTTAACTCCCTCTCCCCGCATGTTTTTTTCATGAAAAAAAATGACAAAAACGGCTCAATTGTGCCTATTATGAGGTTTAAACATTCATTTGGAGTTTGTTTTGTAATTTTTAGACCTATTCGTCATAAAATTTTAGGTGACCCCCCCCCCTCTCCCGGGGGTCGATTCTAAATCCGCCACTGACATATATATACCTAAAATTTACAAGTTCCGTGGCACCACTGAATAATTAGTTGTCATTCCATTTAATCCTCATTAAGGTAACTGATCAATGTCCCGTTAGTAAATAAACTGCTAACCCACAAGGTTGTGTCGACTTAACCAGCGCTTGCAAGCACTTCATTGATTGGACGAATGGTTTAGCTTTTTGTCTTTTTTTATTCGAAGAAATTCGCAGTTAAAATTGATTTTTGTTCACATTAATTTCACAGGGAAAGAAATCAAAGGTTTTATGATTGTCATCCTATACAGACAGAGACATAACATACTATACTAAATTATAGTATGTCATGCTTGAACTCAAAACAAGCAAGATGATAAGGTCCTAACGTAAGGAAGTGGAAGTTAAGGCTGGCTACTATAGTAATAATTGATGCTGGTAGAATGTTTGAAACCGGATTTATTTTTTCCAACCCAGTTCTAGTTGTCATTGTGCATTTGCGATTGAACCCCCTCCCCCCTTCCAAGCTAGGGTTTGTTTTCGACTAATTATAGTGTAGTATAGTAGGTTAGGTTTAGGTAGGACCATCATCATGGCAGGCAGGGTTGGTGTTTGGTTGACGTGACGCTAAGCTCATTTTCATCCGCACTGAATAATGCAGCTCTGTAGTTGTACGTAGTAGTCGACGCAGTCGGTTGGTTCATCTTCAACAGGTGGGCATCATATTGTACAGAATGCCTCCTGTTATTTAAATGATATCCCCTTCCTTAAACCAACATGGCTTGACTATTGGCGATAATAATCAAGGGAGACCAAATCAGGGGGAGACAGAGCGAGAGGAGGAGGACGAGTTGTTGAGTGGCGTATCGATTTCTTCACGCTCGCAGGCAAAACGACCGGGGCCGGGGGGGCTCAAAGGGTTGAGAGACAAAACCGTGGCGACCACGTGACACAAAAATGGTCGTCCCCTCGCGCTAATCCGGGAATTCGTGCGCGGTAATTACCAGTTCGCTGCCGCCTAAGTAAAATAGTGCGCACCACTTTTAGCCTCCTCCTCGTACTAAAACTCCCCTTTCGAACCGCCCACGCAGTTTTCTTGAAAAAGACAATAATTTAAAAAGGCAAACTCAACTCTTTGAACCCTAAGAAATGAAAGGAAGGATGAGGGGGGAGGACTGTTTACCGTAGGAAATGTTTAAATGAAATATTGAGCTAAGGGTTGTGAGAAGAGGGGGAAGAAAATAATAATAATGAGGGAGGTGGTCAAGCACCCGGGTGGAGATTAATCGAAAAATACCCTCCAGGCGATATACAAACCTATTACTAAGGAAGAGGCGTGCGAGAGAGGCTAATTTTTTTTTCTTTCACTTGTTCCTAGTCTTTCTTTTTCTTCTTCTTCTTCTTCTCTTTTCGCATCCGTGTCAATTGGCGACGTCCATCTCGTTTTTCTCTCGTTTTTGGTGAACTACAAGAAAGGGTCCGAAAGCGTGACGAATAGATTGAATTCAATTTGATGGAGTGTTAACATTGAACGTATTAAATTGAGATTTTATCCATCACTGATTTTGAGGTGAAAAAAAAAAAAGTGCAATGCATCGTATTTTCAAATGAAAACCATTTGAAAAGCTTCGTTGCGACGAGGAAAAAAAAATCATTTCACTTTGTTCATTAGGTTTAAAACAAGACTTGTAGACAAAGCCTCCGGATATAATGACGGCAACGACCAATTCAACAACGGCAACACACGGCCCGCGGGCCACAAGCGTTTTCATTTTCAACTGCGATTGTTGCCATGCCAAAAAAATAATTTAAGATAAAAAAAGTTCACCTAATCATTTTTTGGGTTTTGCGTAATAAATTCAAAGTAGGCGGTGTACCAACCTATATCACATTATAGTGTATCACCATTGCGTGTTGATCGAAGAGTTCATTCAGCTCAATACTTTAAACTGTCATTTTTCAAAATCGATTTTTTTTTTTTTTTTTATATGTCATCGATTTCTTTGTCTCGTTAAAAATACTGAAAAAACAATTGGCTGAAGTAATTCTACTCGCTGCCAATAATACCTTTCGATAGAAGATAGGTTTCGTGGAAAGTCTGATAATGTAGTACGTCATTGAAAAAGATATTTTATCAGCACAAGGCACAGGCACCTACTCTTTAATTTGAAATAGTTGCAGGATATAAATGAGTTGTTTTCTCCTACTGTGTTGTTTTTGTTGTTTTGACCTTTTGTGACTTCTAAAGATGGTGGAACGTTTAAAACCATTCGCTTCGGTAACCTCGTGTATAAGCTGTACTAAACTTGCCTAAAATGTTAATTCGAGTGGTCTGCTCTGCTCTGCTGTAGCAATAGAGAGGATGACTTAAAACTTGTGAAAACTAGTACCATGATGTATTATTATTTGTACAATAAAAAATTGGCACAAGCAAAAGTAAGATTTATGTGTCTCTTCTGTGCATCATAGTTTATAGATACACATGTACAGTAGTTGTGTCATTTTCTAAAATAAAGTGAAAAAAAAAAGAAGAGGATTTCAATACGATTTTAATTTTTTCCACCATTAGTGAAGCGAAGTAAAAACTTTGTTGCCATTTTATTTTTTTTTTGCTCAGGGGTCAAACACTGTAAAATCGTGACCCAACCGCTGGCGTTTGTTGATGAAGATAGAAGGCAAGAAGAAATAGAAAATCAGTACTCAAAAAAGGGGTAGATGGAACGATAGAATGAACGCGAAGAAAACGCACGAGAGAGGAAAAGATGGCAACATTCTCTCGAAATCGCCGCCGTAAAGATTAGAAAATTTCAGAATAGCTACGTAGTACAAACTTCGCAAGAAGTTAGGAGGCTACGAAACGTTTAGCATTTCACGTTCATTCATTTCGAAGTTTTCGAAGACTGACTTTGCAAAAGTTCGATATAATAAAACTTTATTAACTTATTATCCACCAACTAGGTCTTAATAAATAACGGCATTGCTTCAATTTGTTTTAAAGGCCGTTCATCCAAATTCCAAAATGATGATGGTCAGATGATCGTCCATTGTCATACTACATTTTTACGTTTAGAACCAAACTGTACAACTATAGTTTCGTTCGTTAATTAAAAGCAACTTTCAAACAGTGTAGTTACCCCCCCCTCCCAATGTGTTTTAATTATCTTCCATTTGCAAAAAGTTCGTTTTTCAAGAAAAATTAGATTTTAATTTCTTTTTATGTCTGAAAAAAAGTGTCAGGGCAGTTTGGGAGTTAACTCTGGGGGTCGCTAGGATCTTGCACCTTTGTTGTCGGGCGCGAAGAAGAAGGCCGAAGGACGTGTGACGTCATCATCACGAAGAGAGGAGAGAGAGAGAGAGAGAGAGAGAAGAGAAGAGAAAGAGGGAGGAAGGAGGAGGAAGACCCGACGGCGGAGTGAACGAGCGGAGCAGCAGCAGCAGCAGAGAGAAAGAGAGAGAGAGAGAGAGCGAGAGTAGATAGAAGCAGAAGCAGGCGAGAAGCGAAAATGGCGATTTGTCTCCTGGCGTGATCGGAGGAAGCCGCCGACTGGACCCTGAGGAACGAGCGAGTAGCTCACCACCAGGAGGAGCCGGCCTAAACATCACCGGGCTCCAACCATGGCGGCCAACATGTATCGAGTCGGAGGTAAGTGAATTGGCGTGTTTTGAAGTTTTGGTGGGGAAAATGTTGTTGTTGTTGACTTGGCCATAATGTCGACCGAGGGACGCGCGGCGGGATACACAGTAGTAGTCGTATTCACTCGACCGACCTCCTCGGCTGCGATCATCTCCCTTGACACACGCTAGTCACCCAACTAGTCTCGTCGTCCACCTTCCTGCTTATTCAGGGATCAGCTCTAACGGCCATCTCCTTCTCCAACCCCCCCTAAAGCCTTTGCATCTTGCTCATCACTTGCCCTCGTCGAATAGATTTTTTATTAAAACTGAAGAAATGCTCGAACCCTTTTCTCACGCCTTGTCGGCTCTTTGTGTTGTGAGAGTTGTTTTCGAATCGTTGAGTCGTCAGCCTCTCCCCCTCCTACACGCCATAACTAGGCCTACGAAAAATTCGAAATTTTTTTGTTTGTTTTTTTAATAAAAATTTCAAAACCGGGTTTTTAAAAAACGAGGCAGTCGTTCGGGTGCGAATCGGAGGAGAAAACGGGAAGCCCCAAAATTTCGGGAGCAAGGAGAGTTGTTATGGGGTCTTAACCCGATGGAGGAACTATTTTTTTGTTGTCGCCTGTAGCACCACACAAAGAAGTAAAAGGCATATATATTTTTTTTTTTTCTGTTTCAGATTACGTGTATTTCGAGACTTCATCTACATCCCCATTTCAAATTAGACGAATCGAAGAGCTTAATAAGGTAGGTAGCGGTGGTTTCTACCCGAACGGGCAAGAATCGTCGTTTCAACCCAAAGCCAGTGGGGGGTAAAGTAGGGGGGGGGGGGGATCTGACCCCCGTCTGTCTGTCTGTCTGTTGCTGGCTGCTCGGCACCTCCCCCCCCCCTTCTCATGGTTTTGACACTGGCTTTTGGTTGTATTGACATTGTTGATTCAGTTTGTTTCTTGAGACTAATGTGACGGATTTTTCATTTTAGACTCCTAATGGTAACGTGGAAGCCAAAGTGATGTGTTTTTATCGTCGCCGTGACATCTCCAGCAATCTTATAATGCTTGCTGACAAGCATCAAAGTAAGTAGCGATTTATTGTATTCTGTTGTGTCGCTCTCAAAGTGAAGTATGGTTTCAGTGCTAAGATTATCACTGCGATAGTTAACTGTTGTAAAACCTAGTGTTGGTTATGATTCCTCTCAACTTAGAAACTAGTTATAATAAAGTTGATAGCATCTTTGTAGCACCGAATTTCGTTTTGTGGTGGAGTTTCGAAATGCCCACATTGATTGCTATTCCTTGTATTGGTTATGTTGTTGCGCTAGGTAATTTTTCAAAACTAAGGCAAGATGTGTTGGAAGAACTTTTAAAACCATGGATGTTGGACACTAATAATTCGAGGACTGTTTTTATCCCTGATGACATTTGCTACTAAAACCTTAAACTGAAGAAAATTGACCCAAATACGAGTTTTGTTGAAGCAACAAAATGGCTTAATCAATATAAAATTCTGATTGGAAAATACAAAAAAATGACTTTGGTCTTTGGTTGTGATGGATTGAACACTTTTGCATAGATTCCAGGCTGGAAAACGGATTTTTTTCGATCTGTTTTCTATAAACTTGTGTACTAATATTGAATTAATAGTCTTCGAATTGGAAATTAGCTATAGTGTTTGAAGTTGGATTTTGATGGAACTGGGGCAGAATTTTGATATTCTTTTTTTAAAGCCATGTCCATCCAAAGTTTTCAGTTAATGAGCGGGTTTCCTTTTTCATCATGAAGATGTTTTGAATTTCTTTAATCGTGTTGGGTAGCTTAGCTAGTAGGCATAAATGATGAAAGGAATTCAATTCAAATTATAAAAAAAAAAGAAAAAGAAAAGATTCTGCATTGTTTTTGTGTGGTTGATCACCACAATGCGATCAAGAAAATCGGTATCTAAGAGCATTTGCATAAAATGTAAGAAAACCTCGTTTTGATGAGGATTTCAAAAAAGATTAATTTTGGTTTTTCTGTACTTTTCGATTAGACGCTCCACCTCTCTAGTGCTGCTACTTTTGCTTGTACGTGGTTATGAGTTTATTTTCCAGGTTAGATTTGGGAAAAAACGAATCGTACTGTACTGTAATACATGTTTGTTTTGTTTTTTTTTAATCTAACCTGCAAAATAAACCCATAACCAAGTACAAGCAAGTAGAAACACGAGAGGTGGGAAATCTAATCAAAAAGTACCGTTATTTATTTATTTATTTATTTATTTGGTTTAATTATTATAAAATTAAATTTTTGTGACTGCCAAACGTTTTCAATTGGAAGGAGCAAAATGAAAAGTTAAGGATCAATTAAAATTTATCAAGTAAATTTGAGGATAATTTTTGCCACTGAGTTTTTGTTGATGTTGAAATATAAATAGTGTGAAAATAAGATGAAAATAATCATGGCGATTCTGTGATTGTGCTTTAAGTGGATCAGAAGTAAAGGAAGTTTGGTGAACAATTTTTGCTTTTCGATGTTATTTAATAACAAAATCTTCAAAACTAATTTGTAAGATTCGTGCTGGGAAACTATTTTCTGTCAGCTAGCTAAATTTTATGCAAAGCATATTTTTAGGTTACGCTTAAGCTTCAGGAGTAAAGTTGGGGAAAAAACTTGAATTTCTACTTTTCAGCACTGAAATTATTCATGTTGATGCAAAATCAAAATTTGGATTTTGCTATTTCGAGTTGATGGAAATAAAGCGTTTAGAATGACTGTGGTCATTCTAAACATTGACCAATTCATGATAAGCTAGTTTTCATCAGTTATTACTAGCAACAGATGGCACAGCATGCATAATTTTCCAAAACTTTTGGAAATTAACCTAACACAATTCGGTGCCAATTCCGGCACGATGTAAGCTTAGTTTTAGAGTTTCAACATGAACCCGGGAGATTTGGATAAGGTTATTGATCGTCTGTAAGTGATTGTATTGATCCAAGGCTGATTTAGGTTTCACAGCAACTGCTCTCACTCAGCCTTTTGGGTTTGGGAACAAGTGGCATTTCGGATAATGATTCGACGCTGAAATGAAAATAATTGCAATGCCACATTCAGCTTGCTATGAAATGTTGGAGGTTCATCAAGATGACATGACATCATGTACAGATCGACTATAAATTTATTCATTGATATGATTATGTATTTATGAATTTTATCGAATATATTTATTCACTATAATTCAGTCCTTCACTATATACAGGGTGCAACACTGCTCATAGAAAGATGTGGTTGAAGCAGTTTTGCTTCATGGACATAGACTCTTATGCTGGATTAGGGATTTGTTGCAATATTACACCCAGCTTTTTGTTTTTCAACAATTGGTTGATTTATATTTGTTTTCTGGATTAAGAATGTTCCGGACAAGCAACTTTTTTTTTTTTTTTTAGTACAATATAAGCAGAGGCAGGGGGGGGGAGGAGAGTCTTCCCCCCTCCTTGGAAAACTGATTGGACCTGATATAATAGTATTTTTTGTGTTAAACAGCGTTTTAAATATTAAATAGTGCCCCCCCCCCCCAATTGGTCAGAGGGTGCGCTCCACCCCTGAGTATAGGCTAGATGAATTATGAAGATCCTGAGTTAAGGAGTGCTGAAACACCATAGAATCTAGTCTAAACTTGATTTCGAATATACAGGGAAACCCAGTTAACCTAATTCCTCATAAGTAAGGCAATCCGATTCATAGCATTTTGTTAATCCTATCCTATTTCATCTGCCTCACGTTTACATTGCATGTTGTACGAAAGCCAGTCGTTTCTGGAACTAAAATTTTCTCAACTAGGCGGACATGAAACACCTTTTTCCATGTCTGCACTGCTACAGGGATTTCGGTCTCTTGTAGTGCTGTATTGGCTAACTGACTTAGAGAGGACATTGACGTAAAAAATTAACCAGTCAACATTTACTATGTTGGGTTCATATGGCATAATTGTTCACGATGGGTTATTGTTGTTAACTACTCCCCCTCCTAACCTAGTAGATGCCCTAATACTGCTTATCACTTGTGGTGGACAATTAACCGACAAGGTCTCACTGTAGACAATAATACTGTAGCCACTGGATCAATAGTTAGGGAAACAGTATTTCAAAAACGTTATGGGATCGACAGTCTCTCTTTACTTGTGCGATTCTGATTTTTTTCTGCAGACATAAATTAGTTTGTTTGTTTGTTTGTTTTTTTTTGCGAATTGATTTTGCAGAATTCAGTTCATTCTACAAAATCAGCTTTTTCTGCTTTCAGAAGTGAAATAAATAAAAAAATTCGAAAGAACAGATCATTGATGGCCATTTCACATAGCAACTCGGGGTCTATAGACCCATGGAGATAAAAGCAAGGTTAACCTAACTTCTATCTCCATGGTAGACCAATTCTGCTTTTGGTTTCCTCATTCGTAAGACAAGTTGTTTCCACAAAATTCATTTGGTCATTCCCTCCCTTAGGACAGTTTGAGTAAAATTTGATCGTTTACGATAATTTTTTTAGGTTTCTTTTTATGTTTATGATATTAAAGTATTCAAATCTAAGTCATTACATGTTTAACCTATCTAGAAAATCAGTATTGTAAATCTATATCAAGTCCAAGTTTTAGTGAATTCTAGATTAATATCTCATAAAGCGTTACCTTGTCCAAAAGAGAGGTTTGACATTGGTTCGCGGAGTAGCTGAGCACTTCATTGATGTAGTCACATGACCAAACCCACAGTAAGGTTGGCAATTGTCTAACTGCCCGCTAGCCTTTTTTCCAAGAAGTCAAAAACGCATATTTTAGCATATTCCCCCCCCCCCACCCTGAGTTCCTTCTAACATGATAATGAGGTATTTCACTCTTAATGCTGGTGTACATGAATTTGTATTGTCAGTTTGTAAAAAAACTATCCAGTGGTGGTAGTCTTTTTTTTTGTTGTTGTTGTTTTATTCTTGTGCATTTTGATTTCCATGCCTATTTGTTTGGTTATGGTTACTTTTGTAGTAACTAACACTATTTCGATACTGTTGAGTTGTACTAAATTGCTATTAACCGTGTTGCAATTAACAAATGTACTGGAAATGAATGTGATGATCACATTGCTTGGTGCAAAGGCTGGAAATCTAATGTTGGAATGTGTTGTATGTTGTCTTCATAATCAATACAGACAACTTGGCAAATTTGTTGTGTAGTCTGAAATCAAAATGTCACCTCTTGACTGAGCTAGAAAAGAATAGTTTCAAAGCTTTTTCACTTGTCAATTAGTCACTTTCTAAGTCAGGTGAACATCTTTTCATGATGATAAATTTAAGAATCAAAAAATAAATTTTGGTCAAGACATTTTTTACTACAGCACAAAGGTATAATCGGGGGGGGGGGGGTAAACAGATCACGTGAAAGCAACACTGGTGGCTTGTGATTTAATATGGGATAGTGCAGTACTCTGGTGCTGTACAGTGAACCATTAATGTCTTGATGTCTCGGGGGGGGGGGTTGCTTTCGAGAATCGATTTTTAGTTAAAAAAACAAATTCGAGGTTTATCAAATAATCGTTTATCATAATTAATTAGTGCTGTTCCTTCACTGAATGTGAATCTACATAGATAATGGGAAATAGCGTTAAATTTGGAAGTTTTTTTGGAAGTCTTGTTACAATTTGTGTTGTATCATTTTAAGTTAAAATTTAGGGCTCTGTTAGGCAGAACTTAACAAAGGGCTTCGTAAATTCCAAAAAAATTCAACAAGGGGCTTTTTGAGCCCCTTCAGCACACCCTGAGCCAATCTCCTTAAAACACGTTTTGCTATCTACCAAGGTTGCAATGCCGAATTTTCTTTGGATGTGGTTTATAAACATGTTTAGATTACTAACGTTTAGCTTAATACACAATGTTAAGGGTTAATCAAAATCTAGTTGAGAGAAGTGTTGATGTTGTGTTGTGGAGTAAACGTATTAAAATTTCACAGTATGAAAGAAAGGTTTTTCTTTTGTTATGCTAGCTTCACCGTTTCATAGTCTGGATTGATGCACCCTCATCTCATGCCCAGTACCTAGTAATGCAGTAGTAGCTACAGGGAGAGTAAATTAATTCGCTGTTATATTTTGCCATTTATTAAACCTAACTACTTGAAAAGTATGTAGTATTCATGCGGGGTTTTTTTTTTTTTTTTTTTTTTTTTTTTTTTTTTTTTTTTTTTTTTATTATTTATTTTTTGATGATCTTTACAACTTTTTGACATCTAAATGTAGGTCTATTAATAAATATTTATGCATAACGTTATCATATCTGTAGTTTTTCCATTACACAACTTATCCCCTGTTTATGTACAAATTCTTGATTGAGGGGGGGTGTGTTCATGAAGGTAGATCCTGGAACAGTTCTATGGAGTGGGTAGACTAGCGCTCCTTCTCAACTATTGTTTGCTTACATGATGATCACTGTTTTGGAGCCTTGCATTTCAAGGAGGAATAAGCACCTGCCTAGGTCATGTAGTTTTAACATCAACCAATTTGACACATTCATTGTGGTTAACGAGTACTATTTATTCGAGCTTGAAAGAGATTGGGCAGGAACATACTAATTGGACTTGTCCTCAGGTAGTGCGCTAGCTAGACTAGAAGGTTCAGTGGAAAATTTCCAGACTTGACTCAAAATGCCATCACACGTGCGATTAGTGCCAAATAGGGACCGTGATTCTAGTTTTTAGTATAGATACCCTACATGGAAATGTGTTTCCCACCGACAACCCATTGTTTGGAACATTTGTGTTTATCGATTAAATGGTTTTGATGCCTAGTCTCAGTACAACTCGTCAAAGGTCGCAGTTTTATAGTGGTGTTGTGAGCAGTGAATTGAATGTCTCAATCATTCAGTAGGAATGAGTAGCATGAACTGTCATTGATTTGCATATTGATTTTGTTTGGACCTTTAAGCTTCTTGAAAACGAGTGCAACTGGTGCCTTCCCATTATAAGGAAAGGGGATAAGATTAAGGAAAACAATTATTTGGTAGCAGAAGGGAGTTGCACTGGAAGCCTTTCCGTAAATTGATTTCTCCTCCCTTCCTTCAGGCCCTCCTGACTCCTTCTTTACACCAGCATGGTAGGCTACACACTAAAACGTTTGTCCAAACTGTACACTACTTCGCTCATGCATCTTTTGTCTAGCCGAGCAAAAAGATAAAGAAATTTGCATGCATTGCGATGATGGGTTTATTTTTGACAAATCCAGTCAAAAATAACGGTAAACGTCATCGAGTTTTGTCTTTAATCAGTTGTTGGTTCTGGTCAGATACCATTCATTATTTGTATAAGTTAATGGACTCCAATGAATGCATTTGTAAAATAACGATTTGCTATGCTGGATGATGAAAGTTGAACTAGATTAGTTGCTAGTGTTCATCATATTGACATTTCTTGGGGTTTTAAAATTGTGTCTTCCACAATTCGTCGTATTCACAATTCTAAGCCTGTCATTTGTGCAATACTTAGTACAACATTGATCTATTGATGGACTGATTAAATGTGTTTCTGTCGTTCGTATGACAGACATTCAAACGTTTTGGACTTGAAATTACTTGAAAGTTGTTTGTACGTAGTCAACGTGACTTGTGCATCAGTAGTTAAACATTTCCATTTGGTTAGGCCAATGAAGTTGCTGAGTACAGTACAGTACAGTACAGTATTTGTTTCTACGATGCAAGTGTTGCTTGTGGACAATGAAGACATTGCTCAGAGAGTAATGGAAATGATGTAGCTGCACAAAAAAATAACAACAAAATAAAATAAAATAAAATAAAAATAAGAATACTTGCACCCACAGGGATTCTATAAACAGACATGTAAAGGCAGGGTTGGCAGGAGGTGAACCGTGTTTGTATCTTGCTTTCATCAAACCACCATTTTTTATTTATTCTTACTTTAAAAAAGAAAAAATACTGTTACCAGATCATTAAACTGAACCTCAGTTTTGCAGTGATAAATGCATATGGTTTGACGAATCACTGTTAAGTTAACGAATCCATTTAACGTTAATACTACAACACTTATTCTTATGCTTATTATACTAGTTGTGGAAATTTCTGAACTTGACTATGGTACAATCCTAGATCAGGGGTACACAATTCATAAAGTGAGACTGTTCAAACTGCACCAAAGAAAACAGATGTGGTCCACCAAGCTTTATTATTATTATTATTATTATTATTATTATTATTGTCAGTTAATATCGATTAATTTTAGCCATCGGCTAATTATTGTTTTTCAATTGTTTATTTTTATACAATTTGTATAATCGTATTTTGACAGAAATAGAGTTATTAAAGAGCAAGTTGGTTGGTTTAGTTTGCAAACGGGTTTTTGAAACAACACTGGGATGTAATATACTTGTTGGGCTTTAAGGGTGCTGTGCTGTGCTGTGCTGTGCTGTGGTCTAATAATGGTTGGAAAACTATCGCTAACAGAGCAAGTACAGTACTGTAATGTTGCCCATTAAGTACAGTACTGTACTGTACTTAATGGGCAACATATCAATAAATTACTTTTGACTTGTGATAGTATTTTAATTTTTTTTCTATTATTAAAATCATGCTTTATATCTTGATTTTGGATAGTTTATAGGCGATCCATAGAATTTGGTGTTTTTCTGTGATCTGTAATCAGTTATTAACAATTGTTTTGGGTTGGACCTCTTATGTATCAATTACAGAGAAAACCGGCTCTCTGGAAATATTAACTATTCCAAAACTTATTTTATTTTGCTGTTTGAAGGAATTTATTCGTTTCTCACCTATTAAAGCTCTCCCTTTTTGTCTCTGTTTGCAATTTTTTAACACTCATTCTGTTTCAAATTTATTACCTCCTCACATCATGATTTTTTTATAAATAGTAGATATGCTGTATGTGAATCTTTCCAAAAAATGGAATAGGGTACCCTTATAGATCAGAACTTTATCTCGACCGACTGATATTAATTTGTCTATTGTTTTTTTTTTTTTCAAATTTTGTCCAACTTTTCAAAGATGTGAACTGTCGTTAATCTCTTTGTTGATTATTGTCTCTTTTTGTAAATTGTTCCTATGGACCGTGAAATAAATAAACATAACATTGTACCAGATTCACTTAGTGTGGGCCTTGCGGTGGCCTAGTGG
The DNA here is from genome assembly GCA_034695005.1 of Cryptops parisi. Classification (NCBI taxonomy): domain Eukaryota; kingdom Metazoa; phylum Arthropoda; class Chilopoda; order Scolopendromorpha; family Cryptopidae; genus Cryptops; species Cryptops parisi. The sequence goes on along the minus strand of JAQIWH010000505.1, from coordinate 5,266 downwards.
TTAGGGCATCCACCTTCGGTACTTGGGTTGGTGAGTTCGCCTCTCACTCGTGCCGTGTGGGTTCAGTTTAGGGTCTGACACTGCGGGGGCAGGTTTTTTCGGGGCACTCTCGTTTCCTCCTGCATCATAAAACCCTGTTCCATGTTTATCATCCCCATTTCTGTATTTCCAATTTAAATAAAGTCTGAGGGCCAAATGACATAGCTGTGAAAGCCAGTCGGTGCCCTCGTTAAACCCACAGTACCTAGCTACCTACCTCAGATCCTGTCTTTATGCGAACAAGCATCACGCGTGGCTGCAGTTCAGCTGATATGATAAAGAAATTAATCAATAATCTTTAGCCACAAAAATAAAGTTGCCATGTGTACTTGTGTATGTTCCAGTAACAAAAAAAACGTTCATAATTGATAGGCCGCTCAGAGAACAGAAGTCCAAGAGAAACCCACCATTTGCATTCAGTAAAGCATCGATGTTCCCCCAAGCACGCCCTTCCATGCCTGGTCATCAACCCCCACATGAGCATTGCAGTCTCCGAAAAATAGTATAAAATCAGTGAATGTCAATGTTTCCAATGGCAATGTTTTCAACTCATTCAAGAAAGCATGGTAATCCTGCTCACTGTAAGGTGCATAAACCTGGACTAAAGTCAAAAATTATATTATAAGACTAAATATTTTATTATAATATATCTTATATACTTAGTCTATTATAATAATATTAATTAGTATAATATTGTATTAAGTAATACTAAAATGATTAATATTATTTTAATTATTAAGAGTATTGTTGATTATAATGTATTATTACATCGTAATGTTGTGAAATATATAGTTGATTTTTTTAATTAAATTGAAATTAATCGAAATTCTCTACTATAGACTTTTTTACAACGACGTGGTTACGTCAGTTTCACACCAGAGGCGCCAGCAGCTGACCGTCATTGCTGCATCGCTTGTTTAAATTATTAAATAAATGCCAAAAAAAATTTGATAAACAAAACTAAAAAAACAGGTTTAGCGTAGCACAGCAAGCTCGAAAGCATACAGCAGGATTAGATGAGTTGCAGCAATGGCGAAAAAAATTGAAACTTTGGTGATGGCAGTGCCAATAAAATCAAAAGTAAAAAAATCTATAGCAATGCTTTCTTTTGGCTTCTAGGCTAACACTAAACTGCTATGGCGCAGTTTAGAATTAAGGTACTATATTTGTGAAATAGTGATTTATGTATAAAACCAATATATAGCATACAATATTAAGTAATTGAAAGGCCTTTTATAATTTACAAATTTAATTAGTTTCTGGTAATTGACTAAATATCCCATTAACTAAATATTCTAAATAATTATTGAAATTATAAAAGGTGCTTTGAAAAAGTTGGTAATTCATTAACCATCTATGTAATACAATTTTGGTTTTCTAATCTAACTAAACCACTTCAGGCTATATTACAAGTGCTCAGCAAGCAGAGCCTCAAGCAAAATGGGCAGCTAATCTAAAAATACAAAATTAATTATTTAAATATTAATTTGGACACAGACAGACAAACATAACAAAAACATTGAATCATTTATTCATTGAAGTGCCCACTTAGTCCATGAAGGTCTCTGTGAGTGAAACCATGATGGACTTTCCTTTAGTTCTTCCAATTTTCTGTCGCAGCAAAAATACTGGCCCAATCCCCAAGAAAAACTTTATTGCAGATTCTGAAAAGTTGATTTTGCCATCTCATTCTTGGTATCTCAATAAATTTTTTTTTGCAGCTTGTCTGATTTCCAGAGGCGCTGAAAATAATAGCTCAAATTATCGCCAAAAATATTACCTTGCCCACTTGTTTGCGCTGGCACCTTCGCTGCTATCATTTTTTTTTAGGCATTGTACAGATCCTCAACCTCGTTCTTCTGGATTTCTTCTTTTTTGATTTTTACAGCTGGTTTTAATCTATTTGCATGTACACGTAATCGTTGTTCATATTCTGTGTTCTACTTTGAAATTGATGGGCGTCGTCTGCTTTACAATTTGGTATGGATTTCCCCATCTTGGCGCTAACTTTTTACTTAACCCTAGTTTTGTTACTACTCCATTGACATATAATCTATCACCCACATTAAACTTATTCAATTTTTTTTTCTTGGCGTGATACTCCTTCCGCTCTTCGATTGCCTTGTCTAAACATTTCTTCGCCCATTCATGTGCACGCTGCATTTGCTGCATCAATTCACTCTTGTAGTTATTGTCAACATCATAATAAACCTTCTATGGTGCTGCTAACATCCATGGAAAGACAATGGTCTCCCATATAGCTTAAAAAAAAGTGTTTCATTAATTGACCTGTGAATCGTAGTATATATAAGCAAACACCACATATAGAATCCAAACATTCCAATTTTGTTGATCTACTGAGGTGAAGTGGGAGATCATGTTTCTTAATGTTTTATTTACTTTTTCACAAAATCCATTGCTACTCGAGTGGTATGCACTCATATATATTTTATCTATACGCAATAATTTACATATTTCTTCCATCAACTCTGCCATAAAATTCCTCCTGCGGTCGGTCAACACTTGTCTGGGCACCGAGTGCCGCAACACGATGTTTTCAACAAACGCTTTTGCTACTGTCTCTACTTTTTGATTGGGCATTGCCACAGCTTTGCAATACCTCGTGAAATGATCTATCATAACTAAAATATACTTGTTCTAGTTTAATGTGGATACAAATAGACCTATGACGTCCATGGCCATTCTAGCAAAGGATTTACTAATTTCGGGAAAATATTGCAAGGTTGCTTGTCGTTTTTTATCAAATCATTTTTGCTTTGCGCAAGATTCACAATTCGCATATTATTCATTAACATCCTTACGCAGAGTAGGCCAATAAAATGACTCTTGCAGTTTTTGTTGCATTTTCTTTGCACCAATATGACCTGCAGTGTGAATGTCATGATACATTCCGATAATATATCCAAGCAAGTCTCTTAGTACCAAGTTGCTTCTACACTTCATTAAAATTTACGATTGTCATGTTGTGATATAATACACCATCATTATTTAAAAAGAAATTTTCTACCAAATCTGGAAGTTAAGTTTGAATTTTTATGTTATGACTTTCTAAATTGGAAATTAAATTAGTCCATTGCACATCCGCTCTCTGTCTATCCTTTATTTGCTGTTTGCTATACAGTGGCTTGTATTCAATCGCACATACTGGAATTCTAGACACAGCATCAGCACTACCATGACTCACACCACTTTTGTGTATAATTTCAAACATGTAATCGTGTAGTATTAAATTCCATCCACTTAATCTAGAACTATCAAAATTTTTCAAACCATTTTAATGGTCTATTATCGGTCTATTAATGGTCTATAATTTTAAATTTTCTACCATACAAATAAGGTCTGAAATGTTTAACAGCAAGTATAATAGCAAGACATTCAATTTCAGTTACACTGTACTTTGTTTCAGTGTCTTTTAACTGTTTACTTGCATAACCAATAGGATGCTCTTTATCCCCAAACTTTTGTGATAACACTTTCTGCAAATTTTGATGCATCTATTGCTAAAATAAAACCAAGAAATTTACCAAAATCTGGAAATTTTAATATAGGCGCAGTAACTAATTGTTCTTTTAAATTTCGAAAAGCTGTTTCAGCTTTATCCGACCAAACAAACAGTACATCTTTTTTGTCAATGTTGTCAAAGGTTTTGCAATTTGTGCATAAGATCAATGTGTCTTTGATAATAACCAGTTAATTTCAAAAATTCTCTAATTTCTTTTAAATTAGTTGGTGTTGAAAATTTTTTTACGCTATCAGTATTACCTTTATCAGGCTGTACACCTTCAGCCGAAACAATGTGTCCCAAAAATTGTACTTCTTTCTTAAAAAATGACACTTTTTAGGTTTTAATTTTAAATTTGCATTTTTTAATCTGTGAAACCAATTCTAATTGTTTTAAATGTGTGTCTAAATCAGGACTAAATGTTAATATGTCATCCATGTACACTAAACATTGTTTGTTTCTAATACAACTTAAAATAAAGTCTACTACTTTCTGCCATGATGCTGCAGATCCACACAAACCCATTGGCATTCTTCTCTACTAATACTGAGCATCCATGGTAGAAAAACCTGTTTTTTCTTTTGCTTCCTCATTTAATTTCAATTGACCAAAAACTGTATTCATAACCAAACAATATTTTGCATCACGTAATAAACTTAAAGACTCCTGAATTAATGGAAGTGGGTATAGATCCACTCTAGTAATTTTGTTCAATTTTCTATAGTCTACAACAAATCGCAAAGTACTATCTTTCTTTTTCATTAATAGCACTGGTGCTACCCAAGAAGATTTAGAATTTTCAATAATATCATTGTCCAAAAGTCTATTGACCATTTGATTCAATGTCTCTCGCTGTGCATATGGAACTCTATATGGCTTTTGCCTCACCAGAACTTGATCTCCTGTTACGATCTCATGCTCTACAATGTCACAGTAATCTAAATCGTATGCATCCTGTGCCAAAATATCTTTATATTTTTATAATAAAGCAACTAACTTTTTTTATCATTTGAATCAATTTCTGACAGATTAAACATTCTTTTTTCAACTTCACCATCCGACAGCAGTTTGCATTTACTTTTGCTCTTCGTTTGTTATGCTCTAACAGTGTCCTCAGTTTCACAATCAGCTGACATAAAAGTTGCAACAATTCTATTTTTTGTTAGAGTTAATGGTTGATTTGTAAAATGTAACACTCTGTAAAGTACTCTCCCCTTTTGTTGGGTTGTTACCAAAACATTTGCACCAATTAGGCCATTAACTGTCAAGTCACCAGGTTCAATTACACTAATCAAAGTTTTGTTTTATGCCTTCAATTTCACCAATACACAAGATTTCACTTTAAAGAGGAACAACACTCTCCTTAATCAACCTTACTGATGTCTTGACTTCCACATTGCCTTCACCACTGGCTATTGTTTCACCCACTGGTGCGGTTCCATTTAATTAACTTGATTTAAACTTTCTTTTTTTTAATTTGTTTATTTTTATCTATGTTTTCACTTAGACTATATCTTATTTTATTACCATCTAGAAAATGTAAACACTGTTTACTGTTTATTACATCAATATCGTGCTTAAACAACAAATCTCTACCCAACATTTCATGAAATGGTTCAGTTAATCTATGATCAACTACATAAAATAAATGTACCAAATTTAAATTACTTAATTCCACTTTAAAATCAAATACACAATAAGTAT